>PVKH010015738.1:0-15981 GCA_004027955.1 Chaetophractus vellerosus
AAAATAAAAAAAATAAAATAAAATGTCACTTCACAGAGTCCCTCAACATCTACCCTCTGCCCCTGTTTCTTTACATTACACCTCATTTATTTCCTTCAGGGCCCTTATAAAAACTTATTGTATAATTGTTTGTTGGTTTTTGGTCATTTTCACTAAACTTACATTCTATGAGAGCAGGTACCATGTTGTTTTGCTCATCAGTGTAAACTTAGCACTCAATGCATTGGCAAACAAAACAGACATTCAATGTTGAATAATTAATGATCTAGGAATCATTTATTCATTCACTAATGAACATTTATTAATTAATGAACACTTATTGAGCACTTGTAGGTGCCAGGAATTGTGTTTGGTGCTGGCAATACAAAGACAAATCAGAACCAATCTTAGGCTCCTTATAGCCCATTGGAGAAAAAGGACAAGGACTATAGAGTGTGATAATTTCTATGGCACTTTTGCCAACACAGCCTTCTGGAGGGTGTGTAATGGAAAATGCTTCTCAAGCTTCATTGAAACAAAACCTTAATACCAGTGTTCATTATGTTTTACTATGACAGAATGATTCAGATGATAATGCCAAGGACTGGACAAATAAGGTATACAGGCAGAGAAAGAGGGAAACTTTGAATTACCATGAAATAGTCTATTTAAAGCATCCAGTTATTTGTATATCTACCATCAGTAGGTAAGTAAATATGAAACTAGGAAAATAAACTTGTTTTGGTTTCAATCCAACCTTACATAGGAAAAACATATATGACTAATTTAAAATATTTTCCAAAATTCTTATATCCATTACATTTTCGTTTAAAAATATGATGAATTTAATACTATCATCTAAAGATTCAAGGTGTTGCATAAAAAACGTATTACTGGAGTACCAGGAAAATGGCGCCCAAGTAGGGAGACAGGGCTCAACTCTCTCACAAAAACAAAAAAAAGAGAGAAAAGGACAAAAGCTGTCCAAGGAACCTACTTTGGGGGTCAGCAGACCAAGGCAACTAATCATTGATAATCAGATAAATCTCCTAAATCAATGGAAAGAATTGAAGCAAAATATGATTAAAGAAATAAAGAATATTAAGACACTGAGTAAGCATAAAGAACAATTTGAAAGCCTGCAACGAAATGTAATAGAGCTTAAGGGAATAAAAGACACAATGGGTGCAACTGAAAATACTTACTTTAAAAAAATCATACATTAGAGGCACATAACAGCAGATTTGAATTGTTCAAAGACAGAATTAGTGATTTTGAGGCTAGAACATCTGAAATGGAAAAGTCAGGAGAACAGAAAGAGAAAAGAACATAAAAAATGGAACAGAGTCTCAGGGAACTGAATGACAGTGTGAAACGCACAAGCATACGTATTGTCGGTGTCCCAGAAAGAGAAGAGAATGGAAAAGGGGCAGAAAGAATATCTGAAGAAATGATGACCAAAAATTTCCCAGCCCTTATGAAAGATATAAGTATCAAGAAGGACAATGCACCCCAAACAGAATAAATCTGAAAAGACCTACTCCAAGATACCTACTATTCAGAATGACAAATATCAGAGATAAAGAGAGGATTCTGAAAGCACCAAAAGAAAAGCAATACATTACATACAAGGGACCCTCAATAAGACTAAGTGCCAACCTCTCATCAGAAACCATGGAGGCGAGAAAACAGTGCTATGATGTATTTCAGGTACTGAAAGAGAAGAAATACCAGTCAAGAATTCTTTATCTGACAAAACCGTCCTTCAAAAATGAAGGTGAGGGAAGTGGATGTGGCTCAAGTGACTGGGCTCCCATCTACCATATGGGACATCCAGGGTTCGATTTCTGGGGCTTCCTGGTGAAAAGCAAATTAGCCCAAGTGGAGAGCTGGCCCATGTAAAGTACTGGCCCACACAGGAGAGCTGGCCTGCCCAGGAGTGCTGGCCCATGCGGAGTGCTGGCCCGTGCAGAGAGCTGGCGCAGCAAGGTGACTTAACAAAAAGAGACACAGAAGAGAGACAATAGGAGACGCAGCCACCAGAGAGCTGAGGTGGCGCAGGAAATTCAGCACCTCTCTCTCCTCTGGAAGGTCCCAGGTTCAGCTTCCGGTGCTGCCTAGGAGAAGACAAGCAGACACAGAAGAACACACAGAGAGCAGAGAGCAAGCAAAAAAACAATGGGGGGCGGGGGAAGAAAGAAAGAAAGAAATCTTTTTTAAAAAAATGAACGTAAGTTTAAAGTCTTCACAAACAAAAACTGATAGAGTATGTTACCAAAAGACCAGATTTACAAGAGATACTAAAAGGAATACTGCATCCTGAAAAGAAAAAACAAGGGCAGGAGACTTGGAGAAGAGTGTAGAAATGAAAATTATTAGGAAGGGTAACTACAAGGGTAAAGACAGACAACAGTAAGATAAGACATCAAAAAGCCGGGGCCGGCTCGATAGCCCAGTGGATAGGGCACCGGTATACCACACGGGAGGCCCCGGGTTCAGTTCCCGGGGACCTCTCCTAGCGGGCAGACTGCCTTGAGAATGGCAAGCCACTATGGGCGGGCCAGAGCTGCTGTGGGCAGGGCAAAAAACTGCCACAGACAGGGCAAAGCCGCCACGGGCAGGGCAGGTCGCCCGCGAATGGAGCGCAGCCAGCTACCCGCGAACTGAAAGCTGGCCGTGAATGGAAGCAGAAGCCGCCCACAAGCGGGGAAAGCTGCGCCTGCACAGTGACCAGTCTTGGCACGTCGCCGCAGCGGGGGGGAAGGGGAGATATGTAATAAAATAAATAAATCTTTAAAAAAAAAAAAAGACATCAAAAAGCCAAAGGACAAAATGGACAAAGTAAGTAATGCCTTTTCAGTAATAATACTGAATGTTTATGGCTTAAACTCCCCAATCAAAAGGCAAAGACTGATAGAATGAATAAAAAAATATAAGCCATCTATATGCTATCTACAAGTGACTCACCTCAGACGTAAGAACACAAGCAGGTTGAAAGTGAAAGCCTGGAAGAAGATATTCCACGCAAATAGTAAACAAAAAAGAGCTGGAGTAGCGATACTAACATCGGATAAAACGGATTTTAAATGCAAAACTCTTGTAAGCGATGAAGAAGGTAATTATATATTAATAAAAGGGGCAATTCACCAAGAAGAAATAACTATAATAAATATTTATGCACCTAACCTGGATGCCCCAAGATACATGAGGCACACACTAGCAAAACTGAAGGGAGAAATAGGTCTCTACAATAATAGTAGGAGACTTCAATATACAACTCTAAGTATTAGATAAACCATGTGGACAGAGGATAAAGAGAGAGCTTGAATAATATGATAAATGAACTAGACTTAACATACATTTATAGAGCATTACACCCCAAAACAGCAGGATATACATTCTTTTCAAGTGCTCATGGATCCTTCTCCAGGATAGACCATATGTTGGGTCACAAGACAGGTCTCAATAAATTTAAAAAGACTGAAATTATACAAAATACTTTCTCTGATCATAACGGAATGAAGGTGGAAATCAGTAATGGACGAAAAAGGGATCATTCATAAATATATGGAGATTAAATAACACACCCTTAAGTGAGACAAAGTAGAAATTGCAAGAGAATTCAGTAAATACCTTTAAACAAATGAAAATGAGAACACAACGTATCAAAACCTATGGGACACCGTAAAGGCACTGCTGAAAGGGAAATGTATAGCTTTCAGTGCTTACATTTTAAAAAAAGAGCTAAATATGAAGATCTAACTGCATACCTGCAACAACTAGAAAAAGAAGAGGAAATAAATCCCACACCAAGCTGAAGGAAAGAAATAGTAAAGATTAGAACAGACATAAATGAAACCAAGAACAAAATAAATAAATAAATAAATAAATAGAATCAACAAAACCAAAAGTTAGGTCTTTGAGAAGATCAACAAAATCGACAACCCTTAGCTAGACTAACAAAGAAAAGAGGAGAGAAGACACAAACAAATAAAATCATAAATAAGAGGGGGGTACATTACCACTAACCCTGCAGATATAAAAGAGATCCTAAGAGGATACTATGCACAAGTGTATGTCAAAAAAACTAGACAATGTGGACGAGATGGACAAATTCCTAGAAACACACTGTATTAGTCAGCCAAAGGGGTGCTGACTAATCTGTATTCAGAAATCTTTTGGCTTTTATAAAGGGTATATAAAAGATTACAGTTACAAGGCCCTAAAGAATCCAACTCAAGTTTACTTCCGCACCAAATTCTGCTGCCACATGTTAAAGCAAGATGGTGGGTGACATCTGCAAGGGTTCAGGCGTCCTCTTTCCTCTTAAGGCTCTGTAGGCCCAGTTTCTTCTGATCTGAGCTGTAGGCTGGAGGGCTCATTTCTTTCTGGATCTTCTCAACTGCTCAGGGCTCTGGTCTCTTCAAGTGCAATCAATCAGGTGAATGGCTCAGCTTGCCCTGGGGCTCGAACATCAAAACTAAGTTCTCTCCTCTGCCATGTCTTCTTCTGTGTTCTCCTTGAGTGAGTGTCCGTTTATACAGCCCACCAAGGGGGAGGGGACTCAACCCTGACCAACCCTAATGACATGGTTGAATCAAAGCCCTAATCTTGATTTAATCAAGTAAAGGCAAGACCTTTCAATTTGATACAATCAAAGGGTATCAAGCTCGGAGGAGCAGACCAGTTACAAACATAATCAATATTATTTTTTGGAATTCATAAAGAATCTCAAACTGCCACACACACAAACAACCTACACTGCCCCTAGAAGAAATGGAAGACTTCAACAAACCAAGCCCAAGTAAAGAAATTGAAACAGTCACCAAAAAGCTCCCAAAGATTAAAAGCCCAGGAGCACATGGCTTCACAGGAGAATTCTACCAATCATTCAAAGATGATCTAATATCAGTCTTGCTCAAGTTCTTCCAAAAAATTGAACAGGAAAGAACACTACCAGATTCATTCTATGAAACCAACATCACCCTCATACCACAACCAGATAAAGAAACTATGAAAAAAGAAAATTACAGACCAAAATCTCTAATGAATGTAGAGGCAAAAATCCTCAACAAAATACTTGCAAACTAATGCAAAAGCACATTAAAAGAATTATACACCACGATCAAGTAGGTTTTATCCCAGGTATGCAAGGTTGGTTCAACACAAGAAAATCAATTAGTGTAATAAACCACAATAATAAATTGAAGGAAAAAAATCACATGACCCTTTACATTGATGTAGAAAAGGCATTTGACAAAATCCAGCATCCTTTTTTGATAAAAAACATTTGAAAAGCTAGGAATAGAAGGAAGCTTTCTCAATACGGTAAAGTGCATATATGAAAAACCCACTTCTAGCATTGTACTTAATGGTGAAAGACTGAAAGCTTTCCCACTGAGATAAGGAACAAGACAAGAATGACTACTATCACCACTGTTATTCAATGTTATGCTATAAGTTCTAGCTAGAACAATTAGGCTAGATAAAGAAATAAAAGCCACCCAAATAGGAAAGGAAGTAGTAAAACTTTCACTATTCACTGATGATATAATCATATACCTAAAAAATCCTGAAAAATCCACAACAAAGGTACTAGAACTAATAGACAAGTTCAACAAAGTGGCAGGAAACAATATTAATATGCAAAAATCAATAACATTTCTATGCACTACTGATGAGAAATCTGAATAGGAAATCAGAAAAATATTTCATTTATAATAGGGAATAAAAGAATCAAATATTTAGGATTAAACTTAACCATGGACATAAAGGATCTGTATTCAGAAAACTATAAAGCATTGCTAAAAGAAATTGAAGAAGACCTAAATAAATGGAAGGACATTCTGTGTTCATGGACTGAAGACTAAATATCGTTAAGATGACAATGCTACACAAACTGATTTACAGATTCAATGCAATACCAATAAAAATCCCAAAAGTATTTTTTGCAGACATGGAAAGCCAATTATCAAAATTATTTGGAAGGGTAAGGGGCCCTGAATAAACAAAAATGTCTTTAAAAAAATGAACAAAGTTGGAGTGCTCTCACTTCCTGACTTTAAAGCATATTACTTAGCTACAGTGATTAAAAAAAAAAAAAAAAAAAACCAGTATGGCAATGGCATAAAGACTGACAGATTGACCAGTGGAAATGAATCAAGAACTCAGAAATTGACCCTCATATCTACAGTCAAGTGATTTTTGACACGGCTGTCAAGCCCAGCCGGCTGGGCCAGAATTGTTTATTCAACAAATGATGATGGGAGAACCGGATATCCACATGCAATTGAAAGAAAGAGGACCCCTATCTCACACCTTACACAAAAATTAACTCAAAATGGATCAAGGAACTAAATATAGAAGTAACAACCATAAAGTTCCTAGAAGAAAAGGTAGGAAAACATCTTCAAGATCTTGTGATAGGTGGTAGTTTCTTAAACCTTATACCCAAAGCATGAACAACTAAAGAAACAATAGATAAATGGGACCTCCTCAAAATTAAACACTTTTGCACCTCAAAGGACTTTGTTAAAAGGGGAAAAGGCAGCTGACTTAATGGGAGAAAATATTTTAAAATCATATATTTGAAAACAGTTTAATATCCATGATCCATAAAGAGATGCTACAATTCAACAGTAAAAAGACAAACTTCCTGATCAAAAAAAATTGCAAAAGACTTGAATAGACAGGGGCCGGCTCGATAGCCCAGTGGATAGGGCACCGGCATACCACATGGGAGGCCCCGGGTTCGATTCCCGGGGACCTCTCCTAGCGGGCAGACCACCTTGAGAATGGCAAGCCGCCATGGGCGGGCTGGAGCCGCCGTGGGCAGAGCAAGAAGCTGCCATGGACAGGCAAAAGCCGCCACGGGCAGGGCAGGACTCCCGCGAATGGAGTGCAGCCAGCCACCCGCGAACTGAAAGCCGGCTGTGAATAGAAGCAGAAGCCGCCCACAAGCGGGGAAAGCCACACCTGCGCAGTGACCAGTCTCAGCGCGTCGCCACAGCGGGGGGGAGGGGAGATATGTAATAAAATAAATAAATCTTTAAAAAAAAAAAAAGACTTGAATAGACAATTGTCCAAAGAAGAAATACAAATGAAAAAAAATATATACATGAAAAAATTTTCAACATCACTAGCGATTTCGGAAATGAAAATCAAAGCTACAATGCAATATTATTTCATACCTACTAGAATGGCCACTATTAAAAAGTCAGAAAACTACAAATGTTGGAGAGGATGTGGAGAGATAGGAATATTTTTCACTGTTGGAAGATATGTAGAATGGTACAACCACTGTGGAGGACTGTTTGGCAGTTTCTAAGGAATATGAATAGACTTGCCATGTGACTCAGCAATACCACTAATAGGTATATACCCAGAAGATCTGAGAGCAGTGACACGAACAGACATCTGCACACCGATGTTCATAGCAGTGTTATTCACAACTGCCAAAAGATGGAAACAACCATCAACTGATGAATGGATAAACAAACTGTGTTGTATACACAGGGTGGAATGTTATACAGTTGTAAAAAGAAATTAAGTAGCAAAGCATATGACAAGAGGGATGAATCTGGAGGACATTCTGTTGAGTGAAGCAAGCCAGACACAAAAGAATAAATACTGTATGATTGTGCTATTACGTACTAAATATATCGTGTAAAATCAAAGAGCTAATAATTAGAATATAGGTCACCAGAAAATAGAATGCGGTTAGAGAACAGAAAGCTGAGGGTTAATCTGTGCACACTTTGTTTGCATATCTTTGGAAATATATAGAAATGGTAAAAACACATCACAGTGTTTATAACTAGCACAACTATTATATGGGTATGACAAGAATTGAAAGGGAAAGTCTAAAGACATGTATATTACTAGAAGGAAAGCTAAAAAATGCAACATGGAACTGTATTACATAGTGAAATCTCATGTAAAATACGAATACAGGTAATATTGCATATATAAGACTGTTTTTACAAAATATAAATATAAATAAACTCAAGAGATATAAACAGAATAGCAGCCATGTATGTCAGGGGAAGCATAGAGATTCAGAGGTGATGAGTTTTTTTAATCTATTTTTGTTTATTATTATTATTGGAATAATGAAAATGCAATAATGATTGATATGATGAATGCACAACTGTGTGCTTATACCAAATACCAATGATTGTACACTTTGGATGGATTTATGTTTTATTAATATTATCAATAAAACTGATTTGTTAAAAAATGTACTACTGCATTAAGAAATAGTATTCATTTATTTCTTAATTCATCCAACAACTATCTAGTGAGCACCCACTATGTGTTAGTGCAGAATGCTGAAGAAACTGCAATCAAGTCAGAAAAATTCTTTACCCTCATGTAACTTGGAATCTGTTGGCGAGACAAATAATAAACAAGGAAAAGCATATAATGGTAATTGGAAAGTCGATACATGATGGAAATCAAGAAAAAGCTAAATAATTCTCCCGAAGTAAGGGTATACTCTACTCTACTGTGTTTTGCACATAATGCGCTTTCTGTTGTTGTCATTGTTTGTTTTACAAATTGAAGATTTGTGTCAACACTGCATCAAGCAATCTATTGGCACCATTTTTCTAACAGCAGATATTCACTTAGTGTCTCTGTGTCACATTTTAATTAAGGTATGTACATTGTATTTTAGACATGATGCTAATACATACTTAATAAAGTACAATATAATATAAACATAACTTTTATTTTTATTTTTTTAAAGATTTATTTTTTATTTATTACATCCCCCCACCCCTTTCTGCTTGCTCTTGCTGTGTGTCCATTCTTGTGCTCCTCTGTCCACTTTGTCTTCCCCCGTTGCGGCGACGCGCCGAGACCGGTCACCGCGCAGGCGGCTTTGCCCCGCTTGTGGGAGGCTTCTGCTTCCATTCATGGCCGGCTCCTCTTCAGTTCGCGGGTGGCTGGCTGCGCTCCGTTCGCCGGCGACCTGCCCTGCCCGTGGCGGCTTCGCCCTGTCCATGGCAGCTTTTTGCCCTGCCCACGGTGGAACCTAACTTTTATATGCACTGGGAAAACAAAAAATTCATGTGATTCATTTTATTACAATATTTGCTTTATTGCGGTGATATTAAAGTCAGGAAATGTGAATCCTCCAACTTTGTTCTGTTTCAAGATGGTTTGTTTGAAGCCCCTTATCCTTCCAAATAAATTTGATTATTGGATTTTCCATTTCTGGAAAGGTTACAGAAATTTTCATTGGGGTTTTGTTAAATCTGTAAACCATTTTAGGTAAAACTGACATCTTAATATTTAGCCTTTGAATCCATGAGCATGAAATGTCCTTACATTTATTTAGATTTTACTTGGTTTCTTTTAGCAAGTTTTGTCGTTTCCTGTGTATAAATCCTTTTCATCCTCGTTAAATTTATTCCTACATATTTGATTCTTTTAGTTGCTATTATAAATGGAATTTTCATTTCCTCCTTATTTGCTGATTACTACTATACAGAAACACTATTGATATTTCACGTTGATCTTGTATCCCGCCACTTTGCTGAACTGGTTTATTAGCTCTAGTAGCTCTGTTGTAGATTTTTCGGGACTTTCTATATATAGGATCATGTCATCTATAATTAGTGAAAATTTGACTTCTTCCATTCCAGTCTGAATGCCTTTTATACCTTTGTCTTGCCTAATTGCTTTGTCTAGACCTTCCAGTATAATGTTGAATAACAGTGGGCATCCTTGTCTTGTTCCAGATCTTAGAGGGAAAGCTTTCAGTCTTTCATCATCGAGTATGTTTGCATTGGGTTTTTCATATATATCCTTCATCATGTTGAGGAAGTTTCCTTCTATTCCCATTTTCCAGGGTTTCAAGAAGGGATGTTAGATTTTTGTCAATGCCTTTTCTGCATCAATATAGACAATCACGTGGGGTTTTTTCCTTTCTTTCTGTTAATTTGGAGTATTACATCCA
This sequence comes from Chaetophractus vellerosus, assembly GCA_004027955.1. Classification (NCBI taxonomy): domain Eukaryota; kingdom Metazoa; phylum Chordata; class Mammalia; order Cingulata; family Chlamyphoridae; genus Chaetophractus; species Chaetophractus vellerosus. The sequence goes on from PVKH010015738.1 coordinate 9,944, forward strand.
CTGTTTTTATTATGTTAAACTATACTTGAACACCTGGGATAAATATCACTTGATCATGGTTTAAATTCTTTTAATGTGCTGTTAGATTCAATATGTTACTAGAAAAAAAATTTTTTTAAGAAAACATAGGACAGTACCACAACAGTGAACCCAATTGTAATCAATGGGACTATAGTTAATAGTACAATAATAAGATGCTCTTTCATATATTGTAAAAAATGTACCACACTAACGCTAAGTGTTAACAATAAGGTGGTATATAGGAATTCTGTATTTTCTGCTTGATTTTTCCATAAACCCACAACTTCTCTACTTTAAAAAAAACACTTATTGCAAAACCACAGTAATTAAAACAGCATGGCACTGGCACAAGGACAAGCATATAGATGAATGGAATCAAACTGGGAGTTCAGAAATAAACTCTCACATTTATGGCCAACTGATTTTTTTTTCATTTTTCTTTTTATTAGAGAAGTTTGAGCTTACAAATCAATCACACATAATGTGCATAATTCCTGTACATCACCCCTGCACCAAAACCTTATATTGTTGTGGAACATTTGTTACAGATTAAGAAAGAATATGATCAGACTATCACCACTAACTATGTTCCATAGCATACATTTGGTATATTTTTTCCATACACTCCCTACTATTAACAATATGTATTTATATTTACATTTGTTACACATATTTGTGTTCTCATATTTGTGCTGTTAATCACAGTTATGGCCAACTGATTTCTGTCAAGGGGAAAAGACCACTCAATTGGGAGAGAATAGCCTCTTCAACAAATAGTGCTAGGAAAACTGGATCTCCATATGCAAAAGAAGTAAGGTGACCACTACCTCACATCATATACAAAAATCAATTCAAAATGGATCAAAGACCTAAATATAATAGTTGAAACTATAAAGCTCCTAGAAGAAAATGTAAAGAAGCATCTTGAGGACCTTGTGTTAGGAACTGGTTTCTTAGACTTTACACCCAAAGCACTATCAACAACAGAAAAAAAAAAGATAAATGGGACCTTGTCAAAATTAAAAACTTTTGTGCAAAGGCTTCATCATGAAAGAGACAACCTACATAATGGAAGAAAATATTTGAAACCAGATATCCGATAAAGGTGGTTTTTTTTTTAAAGATTTATTTTATTTTATTTATTCTCCCCACCCCCCTTACTGCTTACGCTGGCTGGCTGCTCTCTGTGTCCATTTGCTGTGCCTTCTTCTGTGTCTGCTTGTCTCATCTTTTCTTTTAGGAGGCACCAGGAATTGATCCTGGGAACTTCTGACATGGGAGAGAGGCACTCAATCACTTGAGCCACCTCAGCTACCTGGTTTGTTGTGTCTCTCATTGTCTTTTTTCCTCTGTGTCTCTTTTTTGTTGCATCATCTTTTTGCGCCATCTCTCTGTACGGGCCAGCTCTCCACATGGGCCTGCTTGTCTTCACCAGGAGGCCTTGGGAATCGAAACCGGGACCTCCCATATGGTAGACGGGAACTCAATCATTTGAGCCACATCTGCTTCCCTCAATAAAGGATTAATATACAGAATTTATAAAGAATTTCTTCAACTCAACAACAAAATGACAAACAACCAAATAAAAAAATAGGCTAAAGATCTGAATAAATATTTCTCCAAAGCAGATATACAAATGGCCAAAAATCACATGAAAAGATGTTCAATATCACTAGCTCTTAGGGAAATGCAAATCAAAAGCACAACGAGATACCATTTCACAACCAGTAGAATGGCTATTATTAAAAAATGGAAAACTACAAGTATTGGAGAGGATGTGGAGAAATAAGAACACTCCATTTCTGATGGGAATGTAAAATGGTGCAGCCACTGTGGAAGAATTTGGCAGTTCCTCAAAAAGTTATGACCTAACAGTCCCACTTCTAGGTACATATCTATAAGAATTGAAAGCAGGGACTCAGACAGATATCTGAAACTGCTGTTCACAGCAGCATTATTCACAATTGCCTAAAGATGAAAGCAACCCAAGTGACCATCAACTAATGAATGAATAAATAAAATGTGGTATATAAATACAATGTAATATTATTCAGCCATGAATATGAAGTTCTTACATGTGACAAGATGTATGAACCTTGAAGACATCATTTTGAATGAAATAAGCCTTACACAAAAGGACAAATAGTGTATGATCTGTGATATGAAATAATCTGAATAAGCAAACTGATAGAGTCAGAATTTAGAATATAGGTTATCAGGGAATAGGTGGGGGTAAGGAATAGGGAGTTAACGCTTAAAATGCACATAGTTTCTATTTGGGATGATGGGAAAATTTTGGTAATGGATGGTAGTGATGGTAGCACAAAATTGTGAACATAATTAACAGCACTGAATGATATCTTTGAATGTGATTAAAAGTGGAAATGTTAGGTTGCATATATTTTACTAGAATAATTTTTTAAAAATCCACGGAACTGTACAACACAGTGAACACTAATTTAAACCTTGGACTTTAGTTAATAATACAATTTTTAAAATGTGCTTTCATCAACTGTAACAAAGGTACTACACCAATGCAAAGTTTCGGTGGTATATGGGAACCATATATTTTATGCATTTTTTTTTGTTAACCCACAACTACTCCAATAAAAAACTGAGCAAAAGATATAAACAGACACCTCACCAAAGAGATATATATATATATAGCAAATAAGGAAATGAAAAGATGCTCAACATCTATGTCACTAGAGTATTGCAAATTAAAACAATAAGATATCACAACATAACTGTTAGAATGGCTAAAATTCAAAACACTGACAACACCAAATGTTGATGAGGACATAGACCATGCAAACTCACATTCATTGCTAGTGGAATTGTAAATTGTACAGCCACTTTGATAGTTTAGTGTTTTCTTACCAAGCTATACAAAGGCTTACCATACAATGAGCGGTGAACACACTCCTAAGATATTAACCAAATGAGCTGAAAATTTATGTCCACAAAAAATCTGCACATGAATTCTTATAGCAGCTTTATTTATAAATGCCAAAAACTGGACGCAACCAAGAAGTTTTTTAATAGGTGGTATATCCATTCAATGGAATATTCTTCAAAATAAAAAGAAATGCATGAAAAGACATGGAGGAACCTGAAATGCATATTGCTAAGTGAAAGAAGCTAGTCTGAAAAGTAAATGCTTTATGATTCCAAATTTATGTCATCCTGGAAAAAGCAAAACTATACAGGCAGTAAAATGGTCAGTGGTTGCCAGGGGTTTATGAGGAGAGAGAGAGAGATGAACAGGTGGAACATTGGATTTTTAAGGGAAGTGCCTTTACTCATACGATCTTATAATAGTGGATATACGACATTACCAATTATTCAAAACCCACAAAATTGTACAACACAGAATGAACCCTAATGTAAACTACCAACTTAGTTAGAATAATGTACAACTATTAGTTCATCAACTATAATAAATGTACTATAAGAATGGAAGATGTTGGGCTCGGCTGTAGCCCAGTTGGTAGGGCGCTGGTTAACCACATAGGAGGCCCCGGGTTCGGTTCCCGGGGGCCTCTCTGGGCGGGCAGACCGCCTTGAGAAGGGCAAGCCGCCGTGGGCAGGGCAGAGCTGCTGTGGGCAGGGCAAAAAAACCCACCACGGGCAGGGCAAAGCCACCACGGGCAGGGCAAGTCGTCCGCGAACGGAGCAGAGCCACCCACAATCAGAAGCAGAGCCACCCACGTGGTGAGCTGACTCAGCGCGTAGCCGCAACAGGGGGAGACAGAGCAGACAGAGAAAAACACAAAAATGAACACAGCAAGAGCAAGCAGGAAGGGGGGGATATGTAAAAAAAAATATATATATATAAGAGGTACTGGGGATCAAACCCAGAATCTCATACATGGGAAGCAGGTGCTCAACTACTTAAGCTACATCTGCTCCCTGAATATTTATTTTTAATATGAGATTTTAATTCTTTAAAGTATTTTTCACTAAAAATGTGATATGAAGAATATAAAAATAGTATTATATAGTTCTGCTATATACCTTTATAAATAATATTACTCCTGATTTACTGTGGAACACTAATTCAAATTAAATGCAAAGAAAGTTAGAAACTAACTGCAGTTTGCCATTTTAAACCAATATAAATGTAATATTTTCTAATTATATTTCTAACTGCTCGTTATCTGTCAAATCTCTATAACCTCAAGTGTCTGAAGAAGGGTAACAAGTTTTCTACAACTGTGTGAAGAATTAATCTACATCATTTTTAATATACTGTTTGACATTATGCATGTCACCTAGCTATTATTATTTTTTAACTATAAGTGATGAAGACCATGTGTGTCTAAAAGAACCTTAAAGAAACGAGTATGGCAAATAATAAAAAAGGAAGCAGTAATTGCAAAATAAAACCTTAAGTGTAGCTCACTTACCTGATACCTTTATAAATCGCATTCCATACTAACTGGGATCATTTCCAGAAAAAACACTTTCAGCCCATCATATTTCAAAATGTCCGATGGTATAATTTACCTAAACAAGTGACTTCAGCTGGTCAGTAAATTTAGTAATAATTTTACAGAGACAAAACAATGTTAGCACACATCTTTCAGCTTTCTTTTCTCTTTTCTTGTAAACACAGAGGTTCACAGAAACTCTTCTAGAGTTACAAGGAAACAGAGAAAACCTAGTCTACGCCCAGAAGGAGAAAGGGTCTCCCAAGAAGTTAGAAACAAAACTGTTCATACCTATTCCAGTGCTATTTTCCTCACTATTTCTCCTACAGTTTTCCTCTTTGCTCTATTCAAACCACTAATGCAGTAAAAATTTATCTGTTTTGAATTATACTTTTAGAGTCAACTAAAGTGGAAAAAAATAGTGTGGGTAAATTGGAGTGGTATATATTACCGTCACTAAATTTCTGCTCTTTTAGTGACTTGGTGCTCAGTGTTGTTTTGTTGGTTGGTTGGTTGTCCTGTTTTGTAGTTCAAGATCTGATAGGTAAAGTAAATCCTAAAAATTCTGCTAGCTTTGCTAGGCTCCCCATCACCTGATAGCACCAACCATTTGATATTTTTTGTCTTAAGAATTCAAATACCCAAATTCCCAATCCTTTGCCATGGCCCAAACCTGGAGTTTGCCCAAAGACATTGACATATTTCTAGCAAGAAACTTAAATACAGATAAACTTCGTTGCTCTTTCCAGTGCAGTACAAAGGTCCTTACTTTATACCGTATACAAAAATTAACTCATAATGGATCACAGACCTAAATTTAAAGGCTGAAAACTATAAAACACTTAGAAGAAAACATAAGGGGCAATTTTCATGACCTTTCAAAGGAGAAAATCTTCATGACAGGCAACAAAAATTATATATAAATGAAACTTCACCAAAACTAAAACCTTTTATGCAAAGGACATTACCAAGAAAGTGAAAAGATAGCACACACAATAAGAGAAAATATTTACAAATAATATCTCTGCTAAGAGATTAAATCCAAGAAAATGAAAAGATAACCTATGGGATGGGAAAAAATATTTAGAAACCATGTAACTGATAAAGGTTATACTTCAGTATATTGAACTTTTATAACTCAACAACAAAACAACCAATTAAAAAAATGGATAAAGGGCCCGGCTAGATAGCTCAGTGGATAAAGAGCTCGCCGGTGTACCACATGGGAGGCCCCGGGTTCGGTTCCCGGGACCTCTCCGAGCGGGCAGACCGCCTTGAGAAAGGCAAGCCGCCGTGGGCGGGGCAAAGCCGCCACGGGCAGGGCTGAGCCCCCACGGGCATGGCAAGGTCACCCGTGAAAAGCGGAGCTGCTGCCCGCGAAAGCGGAAGCCGGCAGCCCGCAAAAACATGGAGGACTGCTGCCCATAAAACATGGAGCGGAGCCCCCCGTGGAAACGGAATGGAGCCACCCTGGAACGGAACGAGCCACCGCCATGGAGGGCCGACTCGGCGCGTCGCCACGGGGACGGGGGGAGACAAGAAGCAGACATAGAAAAACACAGAAGAATGGACACACAGCAAGAG
>PVKH010015739.1:0-15984 GCA_004027955.1 Chaetophractus vellerosus
GTGGCAGTTAACACCCTACTCATAACTTAATCATGCCCAGATGAACAGATGAGCTTACAAACATAATCTAATTTATATTTTTGAAATTCATAATTAATTCAAACTCAAACCATTACAGGCAGGAAGAAGCTCAAAGCGTTATCAGCATAACCTGGGATGCCTGGGCATTTGCCTCATATTTCTCAAAATGACTCTTTGATGAAAATCAGCTTCCTATAAAATGCCAAATGGTAGCCAGGAAGCATCACTGGCTTTATCTGTATTACTAGAACATGCTTTTAAGGTACCTCTCTCTGATACAATGATGAGTGAGAATATCCAGTTAATAATTTTGACTTGGTATCTGTAGTTTTGGGACCCTTGATAAAATGCATAAACTTTAGATGAAGATTTCCTTACTCCAGACTTAGGAGAACAGTAGTCATGTAGCACCACACATTTAAATAGGTCTCTTTATTTAAAAAGAGTATAGGTTTCAAATAATAAAGCATTTTTAACTAGACATGAAAGCTATATTTAAAACTAGAGTTCACCCCTCTAATCTTAGAAAACTTTCAAGAAATAATAAATAAAAGACTGATAAAGGATTGAATGTCTTCCAGTATATGAAAAAATATAAGGCATTTAAAAGGAGCATTTGTTTGTTTTGGTACAACATGAAAGGGTAGAGATTTAGCTACAATAATAGAAAACAAAAATATAGATCAGAAAACACTGTAGAAAATTAATGTGTTTATCTTCATTCTAGAAGTAAGGTACATAGTACAGAATTCTGTAGTCATAGAGTAGAAACAGATGTTTGCTGCTTAAGCAATTATCATCTTTTGTCTTGTTCAAGCTCTTACTTTTTTTCCTTTAGGAAGATTACTAGGCAGAGCTAACACTGAGAAAACTGATGCTGTTGAGAAAAATGGGAAAGAAGAGGATACTATGAAAATTAAATTTTCAAAGAAGAGGAAATTGGAAGTTACATGTTCAGATTGTGAAGTTGAAGTCATCCCATTAGAATTGGAAACCCATCCAAGAAATACAGAGACTGAGATGTGTCTACCTAAGTTCAATAATGATCTAGAAGAGCCTATTATGTAAGTAAGATCTTAGGATCCCACTCAAGATTGATCTACTTATTATTGATCAGAAGTGGTTCTTTTTCTTTTCCTTTCTTTCTCACTGCCCCCTCCCTCCTATATATCATCTTGCTTCAAGATTGTAAATTTACCACTTTGAGAAATCTAGGACACTTGGATTTAAAAATCTAACCAAAATACTTGTTTATTCAGTGTTCTATTTTGGAGTTTTACCTTGCATGACTTTAATAGAGTTTTCTATGGATATTCATAATTTTTGCTGTTCTTTATATTTGCTATCACCATTTTATTTGCAAAGTTTACATGGGTTTTCTTCATCTTTTTACATACTTCCAAAATGATAGACATTAAAATATTGTATGTTCTTTTTCCAGTGAGGGTTAGGCATAGATGTTATTTGCTTAATTTCTAATAATGATAGCTATTTAGGTAACAAAATATCATCTATATCTCAAGGTGCAATAAAGAGAATTTTTAGTGATATACAGAATAACCATTTTTGTTCCTTTTCAGGAAAATGAAGTGTGACAGTATTTCAAGAATTCAGCATCATTCAGTCATTAGAAGTCCTCAAACCAAGACAGCCATTTTTCAATACAATGGGAAAAAGATGGTAAAAACTGCAAAAAGTAGATTGGGCCTGTGTGAGAACATTAACTATTATCTCACCTTTTCTATTCTTTATTTAGTTCAAGTGGCTTGTGTTACCTGATAATATGTAGAGTTTCTTTTAGTGTTGTGGGACAGAAGCCAAAATTAATGGTGCTTCACAATGGGGCTTGTTGATGAAAAATTAAAACTCTGCTCTAAGTGTTGTGCAAATACTTGTCGCCTGCCTAGAGACAGTATAGTAGGTACTTCCTCAGTGTGGCAGAATGATGAAAAGACTGGACAATGAGATCAAGTAGAACTGGGTTTGTCCTCCAGCTCTGTCGTTTACTAGTTGGATGACATCTCTAAGTCTACATTTTCTTTATCTGTAGAATGATAAACTTCATAAAGCTTCCTTAGCAGAATGCTTGGCACTCAACTAAATAAATGCTCAGTAAATATTGACTGTTCAAAAATACCAAGTTATTGAGTAATAATAATGGTCAACATGTTTTGAGCCGTTGGGTGCCAAGCATTGTCTAAACACATACCCTTCTTTAAAGTTATTGCCATTTAAAGTGACTGTATTGTCTATGACATATAAAGACAGGCAGCCTCTTCAACCTTTTCTTTGAAGTAAAAACCAATCAAAAGTGTTTTTATCTGCACATCTTATAGTTGAAGCCAATTTTATAATCTGATATCAATACTTAGTACTGAAGACAATTAGAATTGAGGGGTATAGACAGATGTATTTGGATTTTAATGTCCAAAGAATATTTTGACAGTCTTTGTACCTTAGGCTTGATAAAGTGCCTAGAAATAGTACACAATCAAAAGGGGCTTGTACATGTTGGCCTTAGTCCAATGACTTATAACTTTGAGATTTTCAAAACTAATTTAGTACCTTTAGCCTATGAAGATTGAAACGGACCTAATGCGAAATTCTTTTTCCTGACCTAGAAAGTAAAGACATCTTCCTTGTTCTCTTTTAAGGGATTTGCTTCCTTGGAGTCTACCACCTCAAAAGATGATGATAGATTTGAACCATCTCTAGTACATCTGAACTCTAAAGCCAAGGAAGCAGAAAGTAGGCTGTTTGACTCTGATTGCCTGCCTCTTTATTCTGCCTTTTTGTCTCTGATGTGCAATTCTTGTGGCTCTTTTTCTCAACTCTATAACACAGTCTTCATTCCTCGTGAAACCTAAAAACTTGCCTAATCAGAGATCAGCAAACTATGGCTTGCAGGCCATATCTGGCCTACTGCCTGTTTTAGTATGACCCATGAACTAAAATGGTTTTTGCATTTTTAAATGGTTGAAAAATCAAAATAATAATATTTCATGACACTTAAAAATATATTAAATTACAATTTTGTGTCCATAAATAAAGTTTTACTGGAACACAACCACACATTTATTTACATATTGTCTATGACTGCTTTCAAAGTATAACAGCCAAGTTGAATAGTTGTGACAGAAACCCCATGGCCTGCAAAGCTGAAAATATTTACTTTACAGTAAAAGTTTGCTGACCCCTGGTCTAGATGCCAACAGTGACATGATGCAAGGTGGGAAGAGGTGGGATGGACAGCTCTTCATGATGCCATAAAGTCCACAGGTGTTATCAGTGGCTGTGGAAGCATTAGCCAAAGTAGCCACTGTCTAGCTCTTTGTGTTGGGCAGGCACCTTGAAAATAAAGACATATGCATGACTCCAACAAAGAGCTGGAATAGTGCTGCCCTAAGTGCTTGTCTTTTGAGCTCCCAATCCTTGCAATTATGTTATCTACGTAGTTAATATTACAACAAGGCAAATGTGATTTTTGGTAACTTTTGCATTTCATTAGTTCCCTCAGCAGGGAGACATTGCTGAGAGATATCCCTTTTTGAGGAACTGAACAGCCGTTGCTGCGTCTGCTCTCTTAGAGCCCCTTTGCATCTGTACTTCCAACTTCCCACCAGGTCCTTTTTTTTTTTTTTAACAGGTTTATTACAGTGGACCTAATGATAAGAATAGATAAAATGAGAGCATTTTTAGACAGTAGGGAGAATGTAAAAGAAATTTCACTTTCAGAGGCAGAGTTTTCACTTTGACTGAGAAGCAGTGGGGTATAGTGGAAATATTCCTAGGCTAGTAGTCTGAAGATGACATTCTAGTCCTTGATTTGCCATGAAGAGGGTGTACTATCTCGGACAAATTTGGCTCTCTTCTTCATTTTTTTCCACTTTTTTATTTTTTAAAAGATACTTCAATTACTTAAGTGTTACAGAGAATATATAGGGGATTCCCATATGCCCCGCTCCCCGTACCTCCTACATTTTCCCACAGTAGGAACATCTTTCATCAGTGTGGTACATTCATTGCAATTGATAAACACATTTTGGAGCATTGCCACTAAGCATGGCTTATAGTTTACATTGTAGTTTACATTCTCTCCCATTCGACTCTGTAGGATATCCCATCAGATCTTAAAGGATGGAGATTAGGGGAAGTAGGGTAGCTTCCCGACTGACGAGGTCTATCAAGAAAGGGTGTTTTCTGTACAAGCCTATATTATAGTTACTTCACCATTTCTTGCATGTGCACTACATTGAATACTGTTGCTTTTGGTTCTTTTGCCATATTTGTTGACTGCTACAATGTATATAGCAGGCCCTCCAAAAACTAGTTCTATATTCATGACTCACAAATGACTCAGGTTTAAAATATAGTACCTTTAGGAACAGCAAGAGTAATGTTTAAAACCACAGCATTAATTTTAAGGAAGTATAAGTCCTTGGTGTCACTGAATTATATGGCCATAATTTTATTTATTCCATTTGACATACATTCATAGCTTTGAATATTCTCCAAAAAAAAATTTCCCTTATTGGGTACAAAAAGTGATTATGAAATTCTTTTACTTCTAAAGTGTCACTGATTATAAATGTGTAATTATTGAATGACTATATAACAAAAACACCAAACACTGATGTGTACAAATACAAAACCCATAGCAATACCATTTTTGGTCTTGGGACTAGAGCACTTTCCTAAACAGCCGCTTCTGTTATAGCCGTTTTGAATATACTTAAATGCAGATTTCAAAGTTGAAGAGAGGAAGAAAGTCAGTTTGTAGGAAGAACACATTAAATCTAGTGAGAAGGAAGCGACATGTAGACTCATAAATATAAGGCATTATGTTGTAATAATAAGATGGCAGGCTTTGGAGCCAGTCACTTCTGGATTTGTTACCCCAGTTCTCATTATTACTGTGGGGCAGGCAAATCCCTTAACCCTCAGAGGCTCCAAAGTTTTCATTTGTAAAATTGGAGGAATATTCCTTACTTTAACACATTGTAGGGATTAGTGATAATTAAAGCAACTAGCATTGGATTAGTATCGTTGATCTCAGCACTATTGCTTAGCCAAGTGTATTTCCTGACAGTTCCTTCCAAAATTTCTTTTAGAAGATTCAAACTCAGACCACGTTGAAAATGCTGGAGACCATCTGCTGATCGAATCAGATGTGATAGATATAACGAAATGTAGAGAAGAAACTCCACCAGAGGACAGGTGTAACCAACCAGCCACCTTGGATAATAAGAGTAGTAGAGAGGAGTTTAAGGTTCAAATACAAAAGCCCCAAGAGGAAAAATCTCCAGCATGTCAAAACCAGCAGGGCTTTAGTGGTGAAGAGTTGCCAAGTGAAACCAAGAATAGTTCATCTGATTCTCTGAAGAAGTTCAGTAAAGGGAATGTATTTTTGTTGGATGCCACAAGAGAAGGCAATGTGGGCCGCTTCCTTAATGTGAGTATGTAGGCTGAGATTGATTGTTTCTAAACAACTGTTTTGCTCTTAGCAAAATCTTGAGGAAAATATGATTAACAGACTCTAAAGCCAGGCTGCCTAGGTTAGAATTGAAGCTATGGCTTTTGACATGTTAATTAACCTCTCTATGTCTCAGTTCCCATCTTCATGATAGAGAAATAAAAATAGCTGTCCCATAGGACATTGTGAAGATTTAATGAATTAATATATGTAAAGTCCTTTTAACACAGCCTAGTACATAGTAAGCATTTAACTTAAGAAATGGTTGTAAGAAAAGAATGACTTGATTTTATCAAATATGTTCACAATTTGTTACTTCTAAAATAATTTCAGTGGGACACATAGAGTAAGTTTCTCTTTTAAGTGTTATGTAATACAATAGGTCTATTCAGAAATGTTTCTAACTGTTGAAATCAGTTGGAGGTCTTTGTTTTACCCTCTCTCACTAAAATTTGATTTAGTGACTTAATATAGAAAACCAATACATTTGTTAGAATACTTCTTTTTACTATCTTACACCTTTTTTAAGTTCCCAAATCATAGCCATTATCTATTTGTATGTATGTTTAGGATATATGTAATGAGATTGTTTTCATTTTTATAGGGAAATTATGATTCTGATCTTAAGGATAATTGATGGTAAAAGGGATAATGATATTGTTGGTCTTATTTCCTGTGTAGTAGACTCCTATCCCATCCTGCCTCTTGCCATCATACTTTGTAATCAAAGAATGTATGATCCTAGGAATCCTCCAGGAAAATCTCCTTCACTCTCCGATCCCAGTTTCCCTGTGCACTCTCCTACTTTGGCATGCTGGACCCTGTGGCGGTCCTAAGCTGCCTGGTCAAGAGCTGAGTTGGGCCCTCTACATGCCCCTACTCTCTGGGTTCACATGGGTAAAAATTGAATCATATGAGGATGAGAACTTGATCCTCTTATCACACCGTGTGGGTGAAAATTGAGTCATATAAGGAGGACACGAACTTGATCCTCTTCACATATCCTTTGGAAAGTTCTACTCTAGCACATTGACCCATGGATATGGCCTTAATCTTTCTCTTTGATCTATATCAGAGCTCTTATTCCTCCCAGTGGGGTAGAATTAGTCAGATGGGTGGCCTTGACTTTTCCCTTAAAAGGAAGGGAAGCATTTGTGGCCCATGATTCTTAGAGGCATTCCCTTTCCTTTGGAACCTCTCTTTAAGTTGTGTCCTTTGGATAGTTTGCCAGTTATGTGGTGATTTTACATGTAATTTTGCTACCATTAGGAGAGAAAATACTTTGTCAGAGAATCTTCAAAATGCTTTTTCCTTCTGAGGTGAATCTGCTTATTGAGCTTCTTTTTCTCTCCTCCTAGTTAGGAGGATACTTGATTAACAAGGAATAGAATCCTCTCACTCTCTTCCCCTGGTCCCCAGTAGCTGTTTCTACTCCATTCTGACTACAGCATAAGACCATCATGGCCCATTTCCCAACAGTTAGTTAAATGGTGACTGTGAGAACTTTAGGGTTGATTTTGCCTCTCCCAATTAGCACAACTTGTTTCTGGAAGATATTGAAGATCTTCCCATAACAGTACAGAGTGAGCTCTTATTCTTTTTGTTTGTAGTTGCATAGAATTCTATTCTGTGGCTATGCCAAAGTTTATTGTTTCTTGTAGGGAAAAAAAAATGGGCTTTTCTTTTCTTTTTTTTTTAATTTTCTGCATAGATAATACATTCATACAGTTAAAAAATTAAAACGAAATATAAAGCTATTGACCCTACCCCAACTCTACCCTCTATAGTTAATCTTTATTATTATTACTTTCCTGTATATTCTTCCAGTGCTTCTTGATGCAAATACAAGTAAATATAAATATGTGTTCTTATTTCTCTCCCTTTGGTATATAAAAGATAGTATATTATAGTCACTATTCTATACTTTGCTTTTTAAATTAACAGTATATCTGGAAGATATTGAAGATCTTCCCATAACAGTACAGAGTGAGCTCTTATTCTTTTTGTTTGTAGTTGCATAGAATTCTATTCTGTGGCTATGCCAAAGTTTATTTAACCAGTCCACTGCAGATGGAAATTTGGGTTGTTTCTAAACTTGACTATTAAAAACAATGTTCAGTGAATAGTCTTTTTCTATAGATTACTTCATGCATGTGCAGATGTATCTGCAGGATACATTCCAAGATGTGGGGTTGCAGAATCAGAGGGTAAATGCATTTATAATAATGATAAATATTGAAAAATTATCTTTTATAGGAGTTTGTGCCATTTTGCATTTCTACCAGCAAGATATAGAATGTCAGAACAGGGCTTTTCTGAATGGGTTCCAACTATTAACAGAACTGGCACGAGCTATAATTTTTTTATTAGTCAGTAAAAAAAAAATCAGTGAAATGTGCTTTAAAGCACAAGGCATCAAAAATCATGCTATATCTAACTTCTGTGTTTAATTTTTCTTTTTTTTTTTTCCTTTAACAGCATAGTTGTTGCCCAAATCTCTTGGTACAGAATGTTTTTGTAGAAACACATGACAGGAATTTTCCATTGGTGGCATTCTTCACCAACAGGTTTGAAATTGATTTTGCTTATATGATTTAATTCTGATGAATAACAGTAGGAAAATGTAAAAAGTTGATGTATACTATAGCCCTCAAAATATCTTTATCCTAGAATATTCAATTATCCCACACTGTTCTTGGTCAATAAAAGTTTGAGCAGCTGAAATTTCAATTCTCACTCCTATTTAGAATTAATGCCTGAAAGTATTAAGGTTGTCAGATTGTGCCTAGTTCAATTCAGAGGATAAATCATGCAAAGTACTCCATGTCAGGATTAAGTCAGGATTTATCCCCCCTCACTACTTTCATACTGAAAGCCTCAACACATTACTGGGTTCCACTGTTTTTAAAATCCGCTTCCTTATTCATGGATAATGACAAGTTCCTTCTTACTAAGGATTTTAGTCAATTTGAAATAAACTTGAAATGATTATTCCTTATCCTAATAGGTGGGGAGAGGGTATAGATCATACTTTTGAGAATGACTAATGATGGTAATATAAAAATGATAAATCTAGTTTGGTTCATTTGGTAGTTCAATATGATTTATGTTTTTTCCCTCCCCTCCCCCTCCCTCAGGTATGTGAAAGCAAGAACAGAACTAACATGGGATTATGGTTATGAAGCTGGAAGTATGCCTGACAAAGAGATCCTCTGCCAATGTGGGGTTAATAAATGTAGGAAAAAAATATTATAAATACATAGATAATGCCCATTCATAAAATTACTTTATCAAGCTGATATTAGAGCCATGCGAAAGAACCCTAAATCATCAGTGGAATTATTTTAGGTTTTGATCCATCGAGGTAATTTCTCTCAGTTTATCTTTGTCAGAGGTTTACATTTATTTCTCATTTTATTTGTGTGACTCAGAAAGGATAGGAACAAAGAACAAAAAAAAATTTTTTTTAAAGAAATGATAGGAACAAAATAAGGAAATTTGCATACATATAGGGAATCTCTTTTTTCTTACTGCTATTCAGCTTTACTTGAATGGGATGGAAGTGTATACTTTATTTGAAATACCATTGTACAATTTGTAACTTATTTGTAAATTGTATATTAAGAGAAACAGGTGTCACAATAGAATCCAGCTGTTTCTTATTTTTGCTTTTGTGATTATTTCCTTTTAGATTATTGCCCACAAAGGGCCAAATTACATATCTTTACCTATCAAATTTAGTTATGTTTCATTCCTTGCAAGTCATCTTCCATCCTGAGGGCCATATTGTAGCAGACTAATTTTAGTTTAACAATTAGGTCTTGGTAATAGTGTCCCATTGCTCACTTATTTTATTTTTTGTTCAGTAGCATTAAGATATATTTATATCTTCCTTGTTTTCTAACCTTCTTTTGGCCCTTCCTTCATCTTCTCTTACATCTAACTTTATCTGCAATCATTCCTAGCTTCAGTCTTCTGTGATATGCTTTTAAATTGCAGCAATATCCTTATGTCATAGAGTAGTTTTGTTTGACAGGTTTTATAAAGACCCTCACATGGTGGCTAGTTTAAAAGTAGACCCTATCCTGGTAATTGCAGAAATAAGAAGGTAAAACAATGCCATGTATGTAGTGGAGAAAGCCCCAAATGAAGATGGAGTCCTACAGTACAATTCTTAACTCCTATCATTTATTGGATATGTAGCACTTGACAGAATCATTTAATATTTCTAAGCCTCTGAAAATCAGGAAATCTTGATTTCCATATAGAAACATAAACACTCTCTAATTCATCTATAAAGCTAGTATAGCCTTGATGTCAAAATTAACAAGGACAGTCTGAGAAGGAGAGATTATAGGCCAATTTCATTCATGAACATAGAACTAAGAATCCTAAAACAAAATATGAGCAAATTAAACCCAGCAGTGTATAAAAATGATTATGGCATATGACCACGTTAGTGTGTTATATCAGGAATAGAAAGTTAGTTTAATAAAAGAAAATCAGTTAATGGAGACTTTAGTAGCAAAATCAAGATAGCATAGTTTTTGGGAGCAGGTGTAGCTCAGTGGTTGAGCGCCACCTTCACATGTACAAGGTCCTGGGTTCAATCCCCAGGACCTCCTTTAAAAATTTTTTATTTTTTTTTTAATTTTTACCAGGAGGTCCTGGAGAGTGAACCCAGGTCCCTCAATATGAGAGATGGACGTCCAACCATTTGAGCCACATCTGTCCCCCCAAAATTTTTTTTTAATAAAATATCATATTTTTTGATGAATCTCTCCAAATCCACTCATTAAAAAGAGAGCAACTAGTATAGCAAAGAAAAAAAAAAACCTAATGACAGCGTCTTCAACAAAGCTCATAAAAAGGTATCTGAAAAGCCCCAAACAGGAGTGGTTGAAGGCAAATCACCGCAAACAGCAGGACTCACACAGGATTGCTGGGCATATAGTAGTTTTGTGGAGAGAGCAGAAAGAAGGAAAAAGTGTGTGTGTGGGGGGTAATTTTCAGGGTCCTAAGAACCCTATAGAACTGCAACATATGCTCACCTATGAAATGAGAGGACCCTACTCAGAAGGGAATCCTCTGCAAACAGATCTGAGAACAACCAACAAAAACTGGGAGAATGTTCAACAGGGACCAATTTGGGGTGAGCACAAACAATATAGTCCACAAGAACTCACTAAAGAGTCATGGGAAGATCAGACTTACTAGGGTAGCTAAACCCTCTAGAATTTCAGAAATACTCAATAAAAACTCTTCTAATCTAGAACAGAGGCCCATCCTGAAGAAAAATTAAGTGTATGTCTATAGTCTTTTTCAATAATAGCAGAGGAGGGAACCCTTGGAACAAGAAACTAGGGATACTACCCTGGCCTACCTCTACCCTCTATACAGGAATCTCCTTAGTACTGAAAAACCATCTCATTGAAATACAACAGAAAAGGCTTACGACCAAACACTCTACAAAGATCATATAAGAAAAAAGGAAAACGAAGAATAATAAACTAGTAAGATAGAGGCATACTGGAAAATTCTGGCCACAAATCAGATGAAAACTATAAACTGTTTTCTAAAATAAGTTAACAGGGAAGCAGATGTGGTGTCTGCCTACCACATAGGGGGAAGTCCCAGGTTTGTTTCCCGGTGCCTCCAAAAGAAGATGAGCAAGACTGTGAGCTGGCATGATGGGCTGGCACAGTGAGCTAACTCAACAAGGAAACACAAGGAGAGACAACAAGAAATGAGTGGATGTGGCTCAAGCGATTGGGCACCTCCCTCCCACATGGGATGTCCCAGGTTCAGTTCCCAGTGCCTCCTAAAAAGAAGACAAGCAGACACAGCACACAATGAACAGACACAGAGAGTAGATAGCGAGTGTAAACAACAAGGGGCGGGGGGGTATAAAAAATTTTTTTTAAGTAACAAAAATTTAGAAAACTACTGAAGCTATAAAAGAACAGCAAAACCAGCAATGGAAAAATCAATATAACATTCCACATTACTATTAAAGGAGAAAACTCATGATTGTTTCTGTAGATTCAGAAAGTGCTTGGTAAAATTCATCATCTATTCCTGAAAAGAAAAAAGAAAAAAGACTCAGAATGAAAGTAGGAATTAAATGAAACTTCCTTTATTTGATAAAAGCTATGTATACAGAAGATCAACAGTCATTCTATTTAATGATGAAATGTTGACTGCATTGTAATATGCAAATATGCCTTCTGACTCTAGTTCTTTTCAGTTTTTTACTTAATATCCTAGCCAGCAAGTAAGGTGAGAAAAAGAAAAGAACAAAGATTGGAAACGCAGGGCGTATGGTTGGTTATGTAGAAAGAATCTACAGATAAATTCTTAGAATTAAGAATAAGGCTACTGGATACAATATGCAGAAGCTAGTTGCACTTCTATAAACCAATAACAGTTGCAAAATGTTTTATAAAGGGAAGATGCCATTTACAAGAATATCAACAAGTATAAAATACCTTGGGAAAACGCTAGCAAAAAATGTAAGATCTTTAAGGAGAAAATTATAAAATTTTATTGCAAAGTTTGGTAAACCTTTGTTAAAGAAGATCTAGATAATTGGAGAGATGTGCCATGTTAATAGATTGAAAGGTTTAATAATGTATATCAGTTCTCTCAAAATTGATCTATATATTCAATGCCATTCTGATCAGAATCACAAGAGGGGTGTGTGTGTGTGTGTTTGGGTAGAACTTGACAAGGTGATTGTAAAGTTTATGTGGACGTGCAAAAGACCAGGAAGATCAAGGTGGGAAATCTGCTTTATCAGATTTCTAGAACTATTACAATTACAAAGCTATAATAAAACTGATGGGTAAAACAAGAAAAAGCACCCTAAAACAGCCCTATTTTTAAATTTATAACAGAACTGGCATTGAAAAACTGGAGGAAAGATTCTTTTCAATAGATGGAGGTGTGATGATTGGTTATCCTTTTGTGGAGGAGAAAAGGAGGAAGAAATGAGACTGATATGTCAACCCATACACAAAAATCAACAAGTTCTAGGTCGATTAAAAAATTAAATGTGAAAGGCAAAACTAAATCTGTTTAAAGTCAATATTGCAAGAATATCTTTTTGATGTTGAAGTAGCAGAGATTTCTTTAAACATGACACAAAAATGACAGTGTAAAGAAAAAGTGTGTTTATATACATTAAAATTAAGAACATCTGTTTAATCAAAGATACTATAAAGACATTGAAAAAATAACTGGGAAAAATACTGGCAAACAAATTTGCCAAAAGATTCGTGTCTAAAATTTATTTTCAAAACTCTCATAAAACTTTTTTTTTTAAGGCAAATAACCTTTGGTTTATAGGAAAACAAGAAAAAAGCAAAATAGGAAAAAGATGAATAGGCACTTTGTTGACTGAATGGCCAGTAAGTATATGAAAAGACACTGGACTTCATTAGTACTCAGAGAAAAAATACCATTACACATGCAAGCAGTTGGCAAATTTTAAAATCTGGGTGTTGAAGAGAATTTTCTGCTTTGGAAAACAATCTGCATTAGTAAAGTTGGAATGTGCATGCTCCCTAATCCAGCAGTTCTAGATGTAATTGGAGGAGAAACTGTTAACTTTGTGTATGTGAAAGATACCATAATAGTCACAGTACTTGTGATTTTAAACAGAAAATAATTGAATTGGAAACAATTTAAATATCCAAAAGAAACATGGAGCAAGTAGTGGTAAATTCTAGCAGTAAAATATTATGCAGCAGTGCAAATAAACTACAAATTATGTAATCAAAATGTTGAGCCGAAAGAACAATTTGCAAACACTTAAATTCTTCATGTGATGTTAAAAACTAAAAAAAGCATAGTTTACAGTGTACATATATGCACATATGTGATAAACTGTAACAGAAAAAGGGCATGATATGTGCAGAATTTAGGGTGATCGATACCTCTGTGGCAAGGAATGGAGGGGGAAAGTACACACAAGAGCTCAAAGGCATCTGGCTTTGCCAGGGCTGCAATCATAAGTCCCACAAACTGGCTCTGGCTTAACAAGAATTTATTGGCTCACAGTTTCAGAGGCCAGAGGCATTGGTAAGACCTTGTTTTCTCTCCTGGAATCATTGTTCCGCTGCTGGTACTCAGAATCCTTAGGGCTCCTTGGCTTGGGCCTCTGCTTCCTGACACATGGTAATGTCCTTTTGTCTTTGGGGTTCCCACTGACTTCAGGGTCCTCTTTAAAAGACTCTAGTAACCCAGATTAAGATCCACCCTCTGCTGAGCCACACTTTATCTGAAAATAACATCTTCAAGAGGTCCTATTTACAGTGGGTTCACAGCTGTAAGAATGAGGGTTAAAGATTAAGAACATGTTTAAATTGGGGTAAATAATTGAACCTACCACAAAACATAACTGGGTGGGGGGGGGTACTTGAAAGCTTTATACTTGATATATACATTATAAAGCATCATTTTAATTTACTAAATATTTTTCAAAATCACATTAAAATGAATACTCTCAATAGTTTTGAAGACAAATGCCCATAGATGGACAACAGTGCCTGAGGGATATGTAAGGACTAATTTCATGCATCTTGCAAGTATTTCAACTCTGGTTGGAGAAACTATATCTGGCTTCACAAACACTGTCCCACCAACCTATGAAGAAGGCTCTGGCAAACTCTTTGAGCTGAAACAGCCTCCTGGACATGATTTGCAGGTGATGTTTCTAGAGAAAAGTAGAAAGAGTTATTTTGCTACTTTGCTAGCCCAGATATCTATTGTGAAAGGGACCAGGAATCCCTGAAGCAAAACTAATTTTATCAAGTAATGGAGGTATACATTTGGCGGCTAGGAACCCCTCTTTGGGGTCACAATGGCAATACTGTTTTGAAATGGAATAAACTAAAATTAGTTCTGGCTTTTGAGGGCTTACAGGTGTGTGTGTTTCCTTTTTTCTGGACTCTGGGTTTGGTTTGGTTACCCTTCAAACAAAAATCTAAATTTGGAACCAATTTAATTTTTAAGAAATACTGACCTAGATGAATATTTAACTTGAAATTACTTTAGAGAATGGGAAACCAAAGAACAAGGAAAAGGAAATTATAACACAGCAGCCTGTGGATTGTTGAGGAAAGTTGAGAAGTCCATTAACAGTAAAGATACAGGAACTTAAGTGAGAAAACTTGGTCAGTATGGGAGATCTTTTTGTGCAGGATGGACTTATGTACATCAGCCAATACTTCCTTGTGATCTGCCTTGGGAATCAATTTGACATGCAAACACAGAGTATCTATTAATTTCATCTTGGAGCAATCACTCCAAAAATCTTGATCTCCTCCAGTCTGAACTGGTTCTCAGCTGTCATCTTTTGCCATTACTTTATAGAGTTCCTTTGCCTCTCTTCTGTCAGCTTTCTTGTCTCCAGTTAAACCTCATTATTTTGAGGGAAGCAGCCACCATGCTACTTGCCACCTTTCCCTGGGCTTGCCCTCATCAGAGTCCTGGGCCTGGAACATTCCTTTCGGAGATTGGGCAGTGAGCTCATGCTTGGTCCAGGTCCTTTCTTGGAGGGTGATCCCTCCTCGTTCTGGTGCACAGGGAACCTCGTTATTACCTAAGCATACGCGTCATATGGCACCTGGCCAACCCCTCTGGCATATCTGTTCCCCGTGTCTCACATTGAGCCACCGGTGCACACCATCATGTTATGTCAGCTGTCAGCAGGGACCTGCTGGCCATGGGAAACCAGTGACCATTACCGAGGGAGGTTGAGCCTGCTCTGTCTCTTCTCTATGTGAGCAAAGTGTTCCAACCATTGTTGTGTACTGTGTCTTCCTTGGCAACTGTTTTGGTCAGCCACAGAAGTGCCTTTTGAAATATACCAAAATTGGTCGGTCTTTATAAAGGGTATTTATTTGGGGTAGAAGCTTACAGTTACCAGGCCACAAAGCATAAAGTTCTTCCCTCACCAAAGTCCACGTGTTGGAGCAAGACAGCTGCCGACGTCTCCAGTGTTCAGGCTTCTGGGTTCCTCTGTTCCCGGGACTGTGTTTCTCTGGGCTTAGCTTCTGTTTCCTCCACAAGTTCAGCTGTAGACTATTCGGGCGAACGGCTCACTCCAACATCACAACTGCTTTCTCACTGGGCCGGCCATATAGCCCAGTGGATAGGGTGCCGGTATACCACATGGGAGGCCCCGGGTTCGGTTCCCGGGGACCTCTCCTAGCGGGCAGACTGCCTTGAGAAGGGCAAGCCGCCATGGGTGGGCCAGAGCCGCCATAGGCAGGGCAAAAAGCTGCCACGGGCAGGGCAGGTCACCCGCGAATGGAGCGCAGCCAGCCACCCGTGAACTGAAGCGGAGCCGGCCGTGAATGGAAGCAGAAGCCGCCCACAAGCGGGGAAAGCCGCGCCTGTGCAGTGACCGGCCTCGGCACGTCGCCGCTACGGGGGGGAGGGGAGATATGTAATAAAATAAAAATTAAAAAAAAAAAATGCTTCTC
>PVKH010015740.1:0-15987 GCA_004027955.1 Chaetophractus vellerosus
AGAGGTCCCCAGGATCGAATCCCAGTGAAGACTGGAGGAGAAGGATGAGAAGAGAGGGCAGAAACAGACACAAAGAATTGTCCAGAGAATGGACACAAAACAGCAAACGGGGGGTGGGGGAGCAGGGTTTAAAATGGGTAAAGTAAATCAATCAATCAATCAATCAATCTTAAAAAAATAAAAGACAATGCACTAGTTGTGTTGATATTAGGATTTAACCTGTGGACTAGGCTTTCAGAATTTGTCTTCTTTTGATTTCTTCTAATATTACATATTGAATTACATTTGTGATCGCTCATGCCTTTGTTCTTGGCGCTGACCAGCGTACCTGGCATGCCAGACCTGCATGAGTTCTTTGAGTTACTCCTATCCAGTGCCCTCCTTATTTCAGATATGGAAGCTGAACATGGCTTGCTCATTCATGGTCTATGAAGACAGCACAGAAATGGCTTTTGCGCCCTTTGTGAAGGCTTAATAAATCCATTAGTGCTTTATATTTTCTATCATTAAACTGGTATAAGTATTTAAAAGCTGAGTGTTTTTCAAATTATGATTGGAGATTTGGCCAGGGGTGGGGGTAGGGGGTGGATAGTAGAAGCTCATTAACTGCTTTCCCTAAAACAATTGTAATACTTGGCTTTTTCTTTTCTTTTTTAAAGTAGACATAGATTAATGCTTCACTTTTGGTTTTTCTTTCAGTTATGTGTCATATCAGAAGGATGCCCAGTATGTTGTGATGATGTTGATGTACTGGGTACCAAAAATCAGAAGTCCCTTGTTTTTCCAGTATTTAGTTTCCTTATTTATTGAATGAGAAGGTTGGGGTAGATGATCTCTGTTGTTTTTACATAACTTTAAATGACACAATGGTATTTTTCCCCCACAGTTTTTAGATTTAATATTTTGTTAAGGGCATTAATATAAACTTACAATTTGAGAGTACTTTAGTCACAGGCACTTTACATAGCTTTCTACCTAACTCTTCATAAAATTACCCATGTAAAAGTATAAATCATGATAGAGTACTTATGGTTTCATTATTGCATAGTATGTGACTCAAAAGACTATTAAAAATAATAAAAGGAATTCTTCTAAAAAGCACAGCTATGTTCCATGAACAAAATAAAAGGTTAAAAGATCACAGTCATTTAAATTCAAATTAAACCACATGCCAGGAAAATGAATCAAGTTGACAAAGAAAATTTGACTTTAGGTGTGTGATCACTTTTGATGATCTTTTGTTTGACATTTAAAGGATTTTCTTTCTTGAATATTGGCTTGAGAAACATATAATTTGGAAGTTCTTTACAGAAAAAAAAAAAAAACATATATTCTGAAGCCAAGCACAAATGGTAAACTCTAATGGGGTATATTAATTTTTGTTGTGATTGAAATTTTCCTGGATATAAAAAGGATATTGTTTTGCCTAAATTATTTTCTTTGAAACAGAGTCCCTTATTTCTAAGCCTTGACTGCATTACTTTGGATAGTGAGGTTTCGTTAGCCCTATCAGAGGAAGAGGAGAATCCTTGTGCTAGACCTGGGGTCTGGGTAAGGAGGGAGCTGCGTGCCCGGACCCTCTCACATGTCAGCCAAGGTCTCCTCTGGTTTATTCTCACTTACTTTTTCAGATGTATTTCTGGTTATTCTACTATTTGTTTCCCAGACTCTAGGAAAAACTGTATTACTTCATGCATGCCTGTCACTCTCCCTCTTTCATGCCTTAGGTTGGATTATTTCTTTACCCTAGAATCCTACTTCCTCTCCTGTCTGACTGTTGATTCTATGCCCATCCACAAGGTCCATGTCAAGTACCACCTTCTCCTCGAAGACTTCCTTTTCCCCCCCAGCCAGACGTGATCTTTTCCTCGGCTTTGTGTTATAGGTACTTGTGTACATGCATCGTTTTCCCTGTATAGGATATGCTTACTGGAAAATGGGAACTAGCATTTGTATAATTCTACAGAGTTAATAGAGCAACTTTTTGTTTGCCTCGCTTTAATCTCATAGCAATATTATAAAGTAGATTGTTTGATTTTTTAGTCTGATAGATGAAGAGATGTTCCTAGTTATGAAATTGCTTAAGATCACATTGGAAAGTGGTGATGTGGATTTGCACTTGAGCTCAATTTGTTTGATTCCTGAGAGTTTTCTGTCTTGCCTCTTTGTCACAGCCCGTGTCCTTGAGTGTGTAAGATGCTTCTTGATTTATGTATGGGTGTTTACTGTACTTTCCAGCAGAGCATGTTACACCTATAGACTGCTAATACATATGTAATTAAATATCAAAAGCTAACACTTGTTTACATTCAGAGACATTTGAACTCAGTTGTAATACAGTAGCTACCAATTATTGAATGCCCTTTGTTTGCCAGGCACTTTAGTAGTTACTTTACATACATGATTTCATCCACTTTATTTTTTTCATTTAACATTTTATTATGGAAAATTTAAAGATATGTAAAAATAGAGTGGTAGAATGAATCCCCATGTACCCTAATCCATTTTCAAGAATTAACATTTTGGTAATATTTTGCATTTATCTCACTCCTTCCACCTTTTTTTCTTTTTCTTTTTTCTTTTTTTCTTTACCTTCCACCTTTTAAAAACAACTTTTTATTTGGAAACAAACTCATATAAAGAAAAGTTGTAAAAATTAAAATAATACAAAAACATCCATATATTAATTTATTATTAATGTTTTATTTCATTTGTATATCATTTGTGTTCCATTTCCTCCTTTCTCTTTCTACACCCATGCAGACGCACACAATTTTTTTTAACCGATTGATGGTAACTTACATACATCATGGCCCTTTACCCTTAAATACCTCAATGTTTATTTCCTAAAAGGGAATATCTCTTAAGCAACCACAGTACACTTATCAACTTCAGTAATTTAACATTTAACTACACTTAAAGAGAAATCTGAGATAGGCATTTGTTTCTACCTCATTAAAAATAAATATATGGAGATTTTCTCCTGTATTTTTTATTTAATTGAATTTTACTCTTGTAACTACTCTGCTATCAGTTTATCTATCTTAAACTAAAAGCTCCATGATGCAGCAATATCTTTCTTCTTTCTGATTATTATTGGCACTGCATTACACAGAGTGCTTAGATGATGTTTGGTGAGAATATTATAAATAATTGGAGGGACTATCAGTACCTTTTAATTACCACTTTATCTCAGTATCTGGAGTTAATGAAAGTAATGAAAATTAACTTGTATAGATTTTGTTCTTTCTTTAAAAGCTTTTTAAAATCTATCCAGCTTGATTTATTGATTACATGGAAATGGTTAGAATGAATTATACATTAATATATTACTTTATATGATATTATCTATAATACATGCAGACAAACCTGTATTCATAATTTGGCAGTACAAGGAAAAATTGTTTCCTCCCTCTTTATTTTCTAGTTTCTATTTTCCTCTAATATGTCAACAAAATGGAAAAAATCAATTGACATATCACATTAGTGTTTGGAAAAGAGTACTACAGTTTTAAATAATCTGGTATTTTTTAATGATTCATAGAATTGTAAAAGTAGGAGAGATTATAAGGTCATATAAGGTCACCCAGTGGCTACCAAACATGTCTGTGAATTAGCACAATCACTTAGCATACTTAGAAAAAGAAAATTGTACATTATACCAATGCTTCAGAATTTCTGTTTTATTGGAGATGAGAATGGGCCTAGTAATATGCTTTTTCACTAAACATTTTCATTGATTGTGATATAGCTGGGTCCATTTCAGTACCACTGCTGTGGTTGAATCTGTTCTGCTGTGAGCCCATCATGGCAGACAGTTGAGCCAACACAACTAACTACTGAGGAAATACATTCAATTTTGAGGCAGCTCTAATGGGTTTAAATGACCCTCTCCTCATGTATTATCCTGGTTTCTATTTTTATTGCTCTCTGTTGCTGTTGAGGTCCAGTTTATGAGGATATTTCTTAAAGTCTAACAATGAGTACAGTACTCCAGCATGGAATAGATTGGAACTCTCACCTCCCTGACACTGGACATCATAATTTTAAAAAATGCACGCTAACTCTTTTGACTGGTAATATTCAGTTATTAATGAATTTATTGTCATTTTATCATATACATCTTTCCCACACCTGTAGTTTTTATGTCTTATATTTCCCCTTCAGGTTTTTTTTTTTTTAAACATTTTGTTGTTGTTGTTACATATCCCCCCCTTTCTGCTTGCTCTTGCTGTGTGTCCATTCTTCTGTGTTCTTCTATGTCTGCTTCTTGTCTCCCCCCATTTTTGCGGTGACGTGCCGAGTCAGCCCTCTGCGCAGGCGGCTTGCCCCGCTCGTAGGTGGCTCCATTCCGTTTCATGGGCGGCTCCGCTCCGTGTTTTGCGGGCAGCACAGCTCCGTGTTTTCGCAGGCTGCTCGGCTCCGTGATTTGCAGGTGCTCAGCTCCGTGTTTCACGGGTGACTTGCCATGCCCGTGGCGGCTCCACCCTGCCCGTGGCGGCTTTTTTGCCTTGCCTACGGCAGCTTTGCCCTGCCCACGGCGGCTTTCCTTTCTCAAGGCCGTCAGCCCGCTTGGAGAGGCCCCCGGGAACCGAACCCGGGGCCTCCCATGTGGTGTACCGGCGCCCTTATCCACTGGGCTATACAGCCGGCCCTCCCTTTCAGGTTTTATGTATATAGATACAGACTTTTCAGTGTATTGCAATTAGATTTAAATTTGTTATGTGTGGTGTGGTTCATAATTCCAGTGACAGAATAAGATTTGCTTTTATTTTCAGCTCTAGATCATCATTCAACCAGTATTTTGGTGCCATCTGATTTGTTTAGGCATAGGTTATTCCTTGGCTCCATACTGAGAGAAGAGTGACATATTCTAAATCCTTGGTGGAGATACATATATGAGGACATGTAAAATAACAATTAAAATAGGAGTGGAGTGGGTGTAGCTCAGTGGTTGAATTCCTGCTTTTCATGTACAAGGTCCCAGGTTCAAACCTTGGTACCTCCTTAAAAAAAAAAAATTAGGATTTTTTGTGACTATTCTATATGGAATAGATTTCACTTCCTGAAAAGCTGGTGAGGATTTGTTGTGAGGCCAGTTGTCTGGTTTCCTAGGCATCAGACTTCAGTGTTAATAAAGATTCCTACAGTTTCCCCTGACTTTTTAGGACTTCCTCCCAGAATCTTCATGAAACTGGAGCTCATAGTCGAGCTCTTTTGAGGTCAAACCCTGGTCTTTTTTTCCCCAAGACTTCCTCTTTTTATTTTATACTACAGGGGCCTCTCAGCTGCCTTTTCTCTCCTTTCATTCCTGGAAGTCCTTGTGTATAAGGATAGATTTTTCCATTCTTGATATTCAGAATCAGAAGATTTGGGATGGTGTCCCAGCTCAGTGTGATCTTAGGCCAGTTCTTCAACTCTTTGAACCTCACTACTCTAAGTTATAATGCTGATAAATATAAGACCCTTTGTACAGGGTTATTGTGAGGAATATATGAGATATTGTGTATAAAATCACTTCTAAAACTGTATATCTACCTTCATGTAAATAACGTTTGTTACCTGCACTGCAGTACTTGTTAGTTAAAATCAGAATAATTTAAAAGAAAACAAACTTCATTAGATAAACATTTAGTGATCAGAAAGTCTTTGACAAATTTATGTAAGATAATGAAAATTTTAAGAACTTTTGTATCATTTTGGTCTGCTCAAACTTTAAAATTTATGTTTAAAAATGTTTTGAAAAAACTGATTAAATTGAACACTCCAGCCATGTTTTTGCTCTTTGTCCAACGGGCTTTTTATTTTATGTGGTGCAAACTTTGGCCAGTAACAGAAAGGAAAATTTCATTGTTAAATAGATACTGCCCACAAGAGATTTCTCCTTGCTTCTTAAATGAACTTGCCTTGGCAACAATTGCTATGGTACCATTTTATTATTTACTAATTTATCTGAAAGATTATTATATTTGCTTTTTGAAAGTTTGCTTAGAAAATCAGCCAAAGATTTTAAGAAAGAAGAGACTTGATACTGGCTCAAACTGATTTATAGTAAATAATTCAAATGTTCAACTAATCAGATATAAAAACAGTACCTATTGGCAGTCTTAGTTATAGTCAGTAAGGCAATTGATAATTAATTTTACTTCAATCTACAAGCATGTCACTGCACCCTGTTAAAGATGCTCTAGGGTGCAAATGACCTAAGACCCTTACCTGTGTGATTTGTTATATGTGGTGGTAAAGTGATAAGTAGGCTAGGCTGAAATTTACCTGGTGAAATGTTCAGATTGGGAGGCCACTGATGTCTTTTTTATGTGGACAGCTAAGGCTCCTTTCAGCTCCAGTTATTTTTTATTTTAAATTGCAGCCCTGTTTCGTGGTGGTGGTGAGGACTGTGGCCAAAGTGGATCACTTACAGCCCGTTCCAGCGTTACTGTTAACAAAAGGCCTTCCAAAATGTTTAAGGAGCCCTAAAAACACACTTCTGTGGTTGAAACATTATTTTCTTTTTTCATTTTGGGGGCCAACAGATATATTGTACTTTGGAGGGCTGGCTCAAAATTATGATAATTTGGTGTTAATGGAAGAGGCACAAGTATATCTGTATTTGACACACCTAAAATGAATGCCAAAACTGTCATTTACTAACTATGTGTTCTTGAGTTATTTGACCTCTCAGTGACTCGCATTCTTCATGGTAAAATGAGGATAATACCTTCCTTTGTAGGGCTGCTGAGGTGATAAAATGAGCAAATGTATGGTAAAGAGCATGGCATTTAG
Organism: Chaetophractus vellerosus; assembly: GCA_004027955.1. Taxonomy (NCBI): domain Eukaryota; kingdom Metazoa; phylum Chordata; class Mammalia; order Cingulata; family Chlamyphoridae; genus Chaetophractus; species Chaetophractus vellerosus. Next base: position 6,784 of record PVKH010015740.1, read on the forward strand.
TAGGTATGCAGTAAAGTAAATAGTCAATATTGGTAACAGTTATTAACATAGTAATATTTAAGTTAACTTTTGATTTTAAAAGGCTAAGAATAGGATTAAAAAACCCAATTTATGCTTAGTTAGATTTTAATGTATATAAATTATGAAAATACAAATTTGATACATTTATTGCAGAGATTTCAGATAGTCATTAGAAGAATTTTGTCAAACATTTGAAGGCATAAAGAAGGGAAATAAGTCATAGCATTATTCAGTTTTTCTTTTGATTCTATTCTTACTCCTTTGACCTTGAACTTTTAATATAATTTCAAGCTTTTTAATTGCCTGTTAGGCCTAAAAGAAGGGTGAAGCAAGGAAGGGTCGATTTAGAAATTTCTTGCCTGTTATTAGTCATAAGAAAAAGATGTAATGTGATTACAACTGAGTATTTAATATTTTAAAGAGCCAAGCCTAATTAAATGTGTTCTGCCAAACTGTGCTTTCCCTCACAAGTACTAGGTTTTACTCAATAACTTCTGATATATGGTTTTTCCATTTGAATGAGCCGTCAAAAATGTTTTTTTCCCCTTTGCTGTCAGTGATGGGTGTCTGGCCAAAGTATAAGGCCGCAGTAGTGATTATTTGTTTGGGCAAATGCTGCAATAGAGAAATTAATAAAGTAGAAATTGAAGATTTTCTCCAATCCTATTATTGAGAGAATTATTGTATTCATTATGATAGATATGGTATGCAGTAGTTGTAATTTATTTTATATGGCAGTTATTTTTCTCTTTGATTTGGCTTTTACTGGGATGACTCATTGGGAGAGAAAAAACTACAGTAAGAGAAGAAGTATGTGGCACTCAGAAACAGGCATAGTTGTGAAAACAGATTTCTAATTAAACCACTTTGAACTTTGAAAAAAGAAGGAGCTTTATAAACAATAATTATTTTCTCAGTTCGTTTTTATTTGGAATTATTTGGTAGGTTTTATATACAAGGTGAAAGAATTATATTATTTTTCTCCTCATTTTCCAGGACAGAACTGATTTTGTGGTTTATAAAATATAATTAATTTCAGTTTACTGTTTCCTTGTAGCGGTTCCTTACAGGGATATATTGATGATTTAGAATGGTAGCTAGAATGCAAAATGACTGAATTTAGATAAAAAATAGTAGTATAAGTTCTTTTACTTTTAATGGCTCTCTAACATAAGTATTGTTTCAGAATTTATATATTTTAAAGGTGTTTATTAAATGATATTCATTGAAAATAATATAGTATCAGAATATAGTATTCACCTATCTTTTTTCCTTATAATTTGCTGATAGCCTTTTTTGTGTGTGAAATTCCTTGATTAAAAAAAAAAAAAAGTAATTTGAAACCCCTTCTAGGCAGATGATGACCGTAACCGGCATTTGGCCTGCCTTTACACTTTCAGCTCCGCATACGTGATCAGTCACGTTCTCCTTCTGCTCCCATGCTCCTGCAGCTTTGATTATGTTGCCCCCTTTGCTTAGGGCTGCACTGTCTAGTAGTGAGGCCATTAGCCACATGTGGCTATTGAGCATTTGAAAGGCACCTGGTTTATAGTGCTCTGAGTGGAAACTACACAGCACGTTCTGCAGACTTAGTCCAAAAAAAAGAAGGTAAAATATTACATTCATAATCTTTTATATTGATTACATGTTGAAATGATAAAATATTGGGTATATTGGATTAAATGAAATATAGTGTTAGAATTATTCTTATTTGTATCTTTTTACTTTTTTAATCTGGCTATTAGAAATTTTAAAGTTATGTATGTGGCCCTTATACATTTCAATTGGGCAGCATTTGGCCAGAATGTTTAGCCCTCTTTTTTCTTATCAAGCTCATAATCTATAACCCTAATAGGAAGATTTTTTAAAAATAAAAAGATAATATCATTTTCTACAATCTGTTGAACCAACAAGGTGTTAATGTTATAGACTGTTTTAAGGAACCCAGAAATAGGCTGGAAAAAAATACTTGGAAAATACAGAACACTGTGAAGAAAAACTTAAAATATCCAATAATTCTGTGGACTAAAGATAACCAAGGTTAATATTTTTAATATATCTACTATTCATATTCATATATATTCATATATGTGCACATATGAATACATATACACTACTTCATATGTAGAGACATAATTGAGGTCATACTTCAGTAATATATTTTTACACATCTGAGGGCATCTATTGTGTTCAGAAAGTACTGCTGATAGTTACTTGTGTTTCATACTAAATTTTTTGATACTTTATTAAAGTCATATTTGCAATTTAGTTTTTCTTCAGCTTTAAGTTCCTACAGATCTTAAATTGAATAAATTTTAGCAATAATTTAATGGGGCCTTTGATAAATATTCAGTTAAGTTAAACTGAATCTCATGTATTTGGTCTTCATTATAAACTTGGTTAATTACATCTATTAAAAATATAAATTGCCATTATGAACTTAATATATTAGATTTTCTTTTTAATCACTTGGAAAGCCTACACAAGATACTTCCCACCCTAGAATTTAAACAATTTTAACAATTCCAATATAGTAGATCTCTAGTTCTTTTAAACATTTTGGTATTGCTTATAAACATAGATTTTTTTTGAGTGTTGGTGTCCCACACATCCATTGCAATTCTTCTTATAACAGAAAAAGCCATTTCTGTTGCTTCTGTGTTATCTGGGGACTCCATGCCCTTCAGATGGGGTTACTTTTACCCCTTCCCTGCCCCCATGGGTTCAGGTTACATCAGTGTAGAGAGATTTGTGTTGGCCTTTTTTCCATTATCATCCCCACAAAGAGCCTTTTAAAAAAAAAAAAATTTTTTTTTAGGAGGTACTGGGGATTGAATCCAGGGCCTCGTACATGAGAAGCAGGCACTCAACCCCTGAGCTACATCTGCTCCCCAATGAGAGTGCTTTTTTGTTTGTTTTGTTTTTAGGAGGTACCAGGGATCAAACCTGGGACCTTGTACATGGGAAGCAGGCACTCAACCACTTGAGCTACATCTGCTCCCCTAAAGAGCCTTTTTAGATAATTGCTCCCCATAATTGCTACTCCCTCCACCCCCCATGAAAATGTAAAACTGCAGATATAATGTGCTGGGTGAAATCACTGCGTTTGAGAATGCATAGTGTAAACGAAAATCCTCAACCCTCCACTCAGGTTGAGCTAAATCATTCCATGCTTTTTACTGTTTTATTGCATTTTCTGTTCTTTTCATGTTCTTTCTGTCTGGGTCATAACTCTCATAGACTTAATAATATACAATTGGATTCTGCATCTTTCTCATGCCCTTGTCTGGCTACACAGTCACAACACTGGCATGGTGCTAATCACAATATTCAGGTTTTTTTGGTGTGTTTTTTTTTTTAATCCTTTCCTGTTTGTGTAATAATTTTCTGTATTTTCTATGCAATTAATATTTCTTTATAAATATGATTCTAATGGTATATTATGTGGACCCACCCAAATTTATTTAGCCTTCATCCTATTGTTAGTTATTTTGTGGTTCCTAATATTTTGCCATTCCAGATAACACTGTGTTGAGTATTTTTTGTATGTTACATTGCAAGAGAACTTGCTGGCTCCACTCCCACAAGAATCTTATTATCTGAGCAGAAATTCTTTGGAATCATGGTTGCATCTGTTGTATATCTCACTAGTAGGGAAAGAAAAATGCCTTCTCCGTTCTTTTCCCCTTCCAGTCTTCTACGAGCATCTCCCATTGTCAGGCCTTAATCTGAAGCCAGCCAGCAACAAAGTTTGGAAAATATAGTTTGCAGTGTTCTAGCCCCCTACAATACAGACATTGATGGGAGGGTATGAAAATGAGATAGAACAGGCAAATTAAATGATCAGTACTGTGTTCCTTAGTTTACAGAAGTTATGTAATTTTCATGATTTCTCACTGCTAGTAGATGGTAGTGCACTTTTTAAAGTCATGTGTGACTGCAGAACTATACTGTTTTCATGATAATATCTATCCCTGTCTCCATACTGTAAGTTATAAATGCATATGTGTGTATAAAATCTTAAAAGATTTATTATACAAAGAGCATTATAAGTTATGAAGTTTACAAAATAAAGTTAACTGTAATTTTAACACTATAACAATTCACCTTGTTCCATTTTTTTTCTCATTTTTTTCCCAGTCTTGGTCTCTATAATATATATTTGAAAAGTTTGAGTCCCAATAAAGAAAGGCACAATTTAAATCCAAGCTGTTACTTCTATTAATTTTAGTTCCTGACTTGGTCACATCAGAAGAGCAAGGAAATTCTTACTGTAAAGCAGCCAAAGTTATTTTCCTCCTCTTTTTGGCTTTTTGATTAATAGACATGCTTTGAGGCATCCTGTTGCTTGTATTTAAAGGGAGGATGTGGTGGTGAGACTACCAATATTTCTTGCCAGTTTGCATGTTGTTAATAAAGCTCACTGGTTTATTTGGGCACAGTTGTTTCCCCTGAGCTAAGCTAAAGAGAGGATTTAAAGGAAAGGGTATGGAAGGCAAATGAGTTAATCTATTATGCCAAACAGAAGGGACACATCTTTGGGACATTTCAGAGGATAACAAACTTGGTGTGGCAATGACTGCTAGTTGCTTCCCTCCCGTCATTTTTAGTTGATTCCCTGGGTACCGGGAATAGACCACATTTCTCAGTCTGCTTTGACTCTGGTTATGGACTATATTTTGGCCAATGGGATATAAGCAGAAGTGGTAGGGGCAAACTTACAGGTAGAGTTCTTAAAGAGAGTGGATATATATTTTTCTCTCCTGTTGACTTGAATGAATATGTCAGCTGGCTTAGCCATTTTAGATCATGAGTGACCTTAGGAATGGAGACCACACAGAGAGGAGCAACAAGATAAAAGGACCCCGAGTTTCAGACATCATGAAGCAACATACAAACTGCTCTACCTACTTTTGTACTTCTCTTCAAGCGTTATTACGCAGGTCTGTAACTTGTAACTTGCCTTAATCCTGACTTATACACTTGGGTGATAATTTAGAGTGAATGAAGACAAGGCAGTGGTATAATAAACTAGCTTTTTAGAAGAGGTTATTTTGTAGAAGTTTCCATGAGAACCTCATTGCAACCAGAAAAGAGTGGGATAAAAGAGGGCCTTTTTCGTCTCCCTCTCTGTGTACCCAGTTTTTATACTTTGTCCCCAACACTTTTGTCATACTCTTCACAAAATAAAACAGTTAAATTCACAGTCAAGGAAATAACAGCAAAAACATAATGAATTCCAAAAAGAATCTTTCCTGTTGTTGTTAAGCAGACCTTGAATTCTGAGAATTATAGTACTTCACACGTTTTTGGGAAAGCTGTGGAGCCATTAACAGTGCTTTTTAAGCCTACCCATGATAACTTGAGGCAAGTGATTTCACAACCTTAAGGATCCAGGGCAGGGGTTCTTAACAAGGGGTCCAGAAGCTTGAATTGAAATAAAAAAAAAAAAACATTATTCTTGTGGGGACGTGTTGGTGCAGGTGTGATATGTTTATTAAATAATATACAGTATAGTATGGACTTAGTAAGGGGTGCATGGTTTTCACCTGACAGGCAAAGGGTTCTGTGGAACAAAAAAGGTTAAGAACCCCTGATGTAGGAGTTTGCCAGAAGCCACTTGGCACAAGCCCAGATTTCAGGCTTTGTCTTTAAAAATTAATGCACGTTAACTTTATTGCATCTGCAGTCATTTGGTTTACTCCTTCACAAGAGATTAAATGCTGATGTAAGCAGTGAGCCCAATACTTTACTATGTAAAAACCATTATTTGGAGATTCCAAATTGATTCTTTTTTGGTCAGTGGTGGTGTTAAAGTTGCTAAGTTTATTCTTTAGGTTTCGAGGATATGAAAATAGTTCATCTAGGTAGCTCCTGACAAAATCACATGCATAATTCAGACTTTAGTCTTGAGCTGTTTAGTCTTGATTTGAATTTTTTTATAAAAACAGTTTTATTGAGATACTTACAATCCACTCAGTTAATGACTTTCAGTATAATCACAGTTATGCATGCATCACCACAATCAAGTTTAGAACATTTTCGTTATTCCAAAAAGGAAAACCCCATACCCCTTAGCAGTCACCTCTCAATCCCTCTATCCTCCTCCAGCCATACATAACTACTAATCTAAATCCAAATCTATAAATTTATATGTGCATTTTATATAAATGGAATTATGCATTATGTAATATTTTGTGTCTGGTTTCTTTCACTTAGCTTAATGCTGTTGTTTTAAATTATTGTAATTTTTTTAAGATAAGAAAAGGTGTTGGTTTTCGGAAAAGTCATGTAGAAAATAGTGTTCTCATATAACCCCCTATTGTTGGTACTTTGCATTAGTGTGATACCTTTGTTATATTTGATGAAGGAATAATAACTATAGTCCATGGTTTACATTAGGTGTATTTTTCCCAAATACCACCCTATTGCTAACACCTTGTAATAGTATTGTATATTAGTTATAATTCATGAAAGAACATTCTTATATTTGTACTATTAACCACAGTCCATCATCCACAGCAGGGTTCACTGTGTTATAGAGTCCCATATTTTGTGCAGTCCTTCCATAGTGCACACTTAATGGCTCTCAGTGTAGGCACAGAGCTGTGCACTCATTACCTCAGTCATTTTTAGGACATTTTCACTCCTGCTAAAAGAAAAATCTCATGCCTCTATATACCCCCTACTGTTGTCCCTTAGCATTGATATAGTACCTTTAAAGTTAATGAAAAAATATTACAATATTACTGTTAACTATAGTTAATGCAAAGTGTATTTTTGCTATATATTGCCCTGTTAGTAATACCTTGTAATAGTGGTTAATAGTACAAATACAGGAATGTTCTTCCACGAACTAGAACAAATTTATACATTATTACAAGTCTTGATTTTAATTTGAAGAAAGTAAAGAACATTTCATATGAATATTTTTTAAAGATTTTTTATTAATTTTGTTAAGGAAGTTATAGGTTTACAGAAGTATTATGCATGAAATATATAAAATACACAATTTCCATATACCACCTTATTAGTAACACTTTGCATTAGTGAGGTACATTGTTGTAATTCATGAAAGAATATTTCTTTTGTTGCTTGTGTTTTGGGTGTAAAGTCTAAGAAACCATTGCCTAACACAAGATTGTGCAGATGCTTCCCTGTGTTTTCTTCTGGTTTTATATAGTCCTAGTTCTTGTATTTAGGTCTTTGGTCCATTTTGAGTTAATTTTTTATGTGGTCTGAGATAGTGTCCTCCTTCATTCTTTTGCATGTGGATATCCAGTTCTCCCGGCACCATTTGTTGAAGAGACTGTTCTTTCCCAATCGAGAGGACTTGTCAAAAATCAATTGTCCATAGATATGAGGGTCTATTTCTGAACTCTCAATTATATTCCATTGGTCTGTATATCTATCCTTGTGCCAGTACCTTTAAAATCAGGAAGCATTCTTTTCTTCTTTTCTTTGTTCTTTTTCAAGATGGTTTTGGCTATTTGTGGTCCCTTACCCATTTCTGGAAAGTAGGCTGTTAGAATTTTTATTGTAATTGCTTTGAATCTGTAAATCATTTTGGGTAGAATTGACATCTTAAAAATATTTAGTCTTCCAATCCATGAGCATGGAAATGTCCTTCCATTTATTTAGATCTTTTTAGATTTCTTTTAGCAACGTTTTGTAGTTCTCTGTGTATAAGTTCTTTACATACTTGGTTAAATTTATTCCTAGGAATTTGATTCTTTTCATTGCTATTGTAAATAGAATTTTTTTTCTTGATTTCCTCCTCAGATTGCTCATTACTACTGGCTTTTGTGTGTTGATCTTGTACCCACTCTTTAGTCCTAGGTCCCAAAGAGTTCTTCCTCTGTTCTCTTTTTTAAATAACAGGTATCAGTCTTCATAAATTTTGAATGATTTCTGTGGAATCTTTCAACTTTTCTTTAACAGTTGTTCCATTTTCTATTTTTAAAGGAATTAAACTTTTAAAGAGTCCCATATGGCTTATATTATGCCAGATTATAAATCAGAGATTCTGACAGATTTCAAACTACAAAGGTGGATAAATGTTTTACTGTGCTTTGAATTTTTAAAAACATTTTCCTCTCATCCTTTATGGTGCATTTTTTTTTTCTCTTTTGAGATGTTTAAAGCATTCCTTTTGGGAGACAGGATGGGGTTAGTAATAACATGTTGTTTTGTGTTAGGAAAATTGGATTTGATGAAAAATTCTTTTAGGAAGTAGCAGTCACTAGATATTTCAGGCAATCTTTAAATGTAAACATCTGTAAAAAAGTGAAATTATTAATGACCTTCCCCCCACTTTCCTAACATTATAGTATGATTGGCCGTAGTTCAAGGTTGTATATGTTGCTGTTTTACATTCATTTTAAGATGGAAAAAATAATTGGTGGAAATCCTGTCTTCTTAACATTTAAATTGGTTACATAGAAAAAGAGGTTCTGGAGTACTGTGCCCTTTAAATACAGATATAAGATCAAATAAATTTTTTTTACCAACATTTTCATATGTTTCTTTAAGAAACATTAATATCGGGAACCAGCTGTGGCTCAATTGGTAGGGCTCTGGTTTACCACGTGGGAGGCCCCGGGTTCAGTTGCCGGGGCCTCCTGGAGAAGGCAAGCCGCCGTGAGCAGGCAAGCTGCCGCACGGTGAGCTGACTCAGCGGGATGCCACAGCGGGGGGAGACAAGCAGACACAGAAGAACGCAAAACAAATGAACACAGCAAGCACAAGCAGCAAGGGGGGGATATATAAATAAATAAAAATAAATCTTTAAAAAAAAAGAAACATTAATATTTATGAATATCCTAACTTTTTCAAATTAGCTTTTGTTTCTCTTCTACTTCATATTCATTTCAAAATCAGAGACTTCCAGTAAGGAGGAAAAAATCACCTTTAGTCCCATGGTATACATCCATCATCATCATGATCACGGTCATTTTACGAAAAGAGGTGCATAACATTTTTCTTTTCTTAGTGGTAAAAAAAAAATGTTTTTTTTTTAAATAAGCATTTCTTTTTTTTTTTCCCTCCTTTTCTTTTTTTTTTTTTTAGGTACTGGGGCCAGGGATTGAACCTGGGATCTCACATGTGGGAAGCCTGTGCGCAACTGCTGAACCACACTGGCTCCCCTGAGTGGGTTTTTTCGTTTGTTTGCTTGTTTGTGTT
>PVKH010015741.1:0-15979 GCA_004027955.1 Chaetophractus vellerosus
TAATTCCTTAAAAAAGTGTATAGGGGAGGAAGTTACGGACTATAGTTAGTACTAATACTTTTAACGATGCTCTTTCATGATTTGTTAACAAATATTTTACAACAATACATGATGTTTGTCGTGGGGGGCTGTGTGGGAGCCCTGTATGATGTTATGCATGTTTGTTTTGTAAGTTCACAATGTTTACTGAACACTTATAGTTTATGTATGTACATGTATGAATGATATACTTCAATAAATTGTTTATAAAAAAGGGGATATTATGAACAACTCTACATCAACAAATTAGACAAAATTGTCAAAGTGCTAAAAACACATGAACAACCTACTCTGACCCTAGAAGAAACAGAAGACCTCATCAAACCTATCACAAGTAAAGAGATTGAAACAGTCATCAAAAACTTCCCAAAATGAAAAGCCCAGGACCAGATGACTTCACAGGTGAATTCTACCAATCATTCAAAGAAGAATTAATACCAAGCTTGCTCAAAATCTTCCAAAAAATTGACCTGGAAGGAACGCTACCAAACTCATTCTATGAAACTGACATCACCCTAATAACAAAGCCAGATCAAGATACTACAAAGAAATTTATAAACCAATTTACCTAATGAATACAGATTCAAAATCCTCAACAAGAGATCAAGTGGGTTTTATCCCAGGTATGCAAGGATGGTTCAACACAAGAAACTCAATGTTTTTACCTCTTATCATTGTAACTGTGGACAGATTTCATTAAAAAAATTTTTTTCTGATCCTCAATTGTCACACTTAAAATATGGACTTTCCCATCTATCTTGTAGGCTCTTGTTAAGATTAAATGTAATTATGCATGTAAAACAACTACCATAGTGCTTGGTTGTAAAGATACTCAATAAATAAAAAAATTACTATTACAATGGTGTGGATTTCATGCAATATGTAAATTGGGCAGTAGGGTTTTAGAGTAATTCTCCTAAAATAGATTATTGCTTTCTCTCTGAAAATTGAATTTTCTGAAAAATTTGGAGTTCTCATGATAGCAAGTATACAACTGATTCTCTTTGGAATATCTTTGAGATGAGCTTGCAGCAGAAGGCTAGTTCTTTATATAATCAGTTGAAAATGGGATGCCACAAAGATCCCTTCTAGCTCCTAATTCAGAAAATTGTCCATAATATGATGATGCTCTTCAACTGCAGTTACTAAGAACCAATCACAAAATAAATGAGATTAGTCAATCACAAGAATTAGCAGAATATGTTAATATGGTCTGGAGACGCTTTCAGTTGTCCTCCCAAATCTAATCAAGGCTAAAGATAAAGGCAGATATTCAGGTTGTGCCAACAGTTTTTAAAGTGGTGTATAGGAATCCGTGCTATGCTCAATTGTTCTGAAACTCCCCGAAGAAAGATAAAATTTATAAGATATTAAGTTCTATACATGGTTAAAAAAAAGAAATGAGAGGATTATAATCAGGAAAGGTTTTACCGAGGCCCAGTGAAATATTCCTTCAGGTCATGAAAAAATAGATTTAAATCTTTGTTACATGCAGCTTCTTGAAAAGTTACTTGGTTTACAAGTTGTGATGGTTAATTTCATGTTAATTCCATGCCAGTAGTTTGGTCAAATAATGGCCTAGGTGTTGCTATGGAGGCATTTCATAGATGTGATTAGCAACTACAATCAGTTGACTTTAAGTAAAGGGGATTACTCTCAATAATGGGGTGGGCTATATCCTAACAGTTGGAAGTCTTAAGATAAAAAATGATGTTTCCCAGCGAAGAAAATTGTGCTTCAAGACTAAAACATCAGCTTCTCTCTACAGTGTCCAGACTGCCCATCTGCTCTTTGGATTTCAGACTTGTCAACCCCCACAATTAAGTCAGCCATTACTTCGAATAAATCTCTTATTTTATATATAAATACATACATTTACATATCCTGTTGCTTCTGTTTTTCTGGAGAATCCTGGCTGATAAATTGGTAAGTTCATAAAGGCAAGGCTGTGCCATGGAGAGAAGAGTATGATACTCTGTTTATTGAATGTTCATAAATCAATATTTTATTCCTCTGATTGACATAAATCAAGTCTCTAGAGTTTAGGGATTTTTCAATGACTTGTTAAAAGGATAAGAAATAACCCCAAAAGGATTAGGTGAGGCAGCCAAAAAAGAACTAACAGGAATGTGGTTAATCATTATTTCCAAACTTATTCAAGACCCAGAGGTTTATTTAGAGCACATAGGAGAAAGGATTGCAGAGGAGACTGAAAGTAGACACAGTCCAACGGCTGAGTCAGCCCCAAATCTCTGGGTCAGGATGATTTCAGGGATCTGTTCCTTCAAGAAGCCACAACTACTGTCCTCATTCTTTTCATGAACCCCCACCCCCCATCCAGGGGATTGACTAGCCATTCTTTCAAGGGGCCCTAACTACATCCTTTCCTTGGAAAATGGGACCAGCCTTCTGAGCCCATCCTTCAAGGGGAGGCTACTTCCATGATTTACATTGTTTTGCCATCAACGAAGGGGCTCCTTCAGCCCCAGTGAAGCCTTGAGATGATGGCAGCCCCAGCTGACACCTAGACTGCATCTTCATTAGAGATCCTGAGACAGGACCCCCCAACTGAGCCATTCCAGGATTCCTAACTCACTGAAAGTATGGGAGATAATATGCATTTGTTGTTTTAAACCACTAAAGTTTGGGATAAACTAAATAATATAACTACTATCATTTTCATGGAAACAGAAGCTAAGAGAGGGAAAGAAGTTTGTCTAAAATGGAACTTCTAGGAAATAGCAAGCCAAAACACAAACCTAAAACTATATGACACCTAGCCCCATGCACTCTACTTTTCAGAGTAGAGAAAATGACTGTAATATCTCCTTGCTTATACTTTAAACTCACACAAGGAGCCTACAAATACAATCACAAACAATAATGAAAATGTGCTGCAAATTTTTTATGATTTTCCTAACTATTCTTATTAACAACAAAAATATTTAATCTTTCATAATATTATAAGCTACAAGTATTTTCAAAATTCTTGGGGGGCCCACTCAAACCATTCTTCTTTCTGATGTTTCTCAGTCTGCACCATTTTTCCACAATCATTGGCAACTGCACTTTCAGTCTCCTCCCTGTGTCTGTCCTTACAAGGACACCAGTTATAATCAATTAGGGCCACCCAAATTCAATATGACCTCATCTTAAGTATACCTGAAAAGACTTTATTCCCAAAAAAGGCCACATTCAAAGGTACTATGAGCTGGGGGCCTTTTAGGGGCCCATGACTGACTCATTCTGCAAGGCCAGCTTCTCCTCAAGCATTGGTACTTTTCCCCTCAATGCATGAGAAAAAGCAGTTGCCCAGAATCTGGTCTTGTAAACTTAAACATGTAAAATACCAATTAAATCTTTGAAGAGTCCCCTGCATGAAATATAATTCTCAGTGGTTAGGAAGGTCAGCTCCTCTAAAACATTTTAATTATGTGCCTATTCTTCCACTGGGATGTGTTTGCAGGCATAGCTTTTTTCTGATTCTCTTCTCTCTCTTTTCTAGACCCCAAGCATCGTTGTGGCTTCTTCTTCCTACGTTGGAGCTTCCTATGTTGCAACACTGGAGGCAAGATGATGGGCTGAGGTCAAAGTTGCCCTAACTTTCTCAAATGAGCAGGAGGGCAGTGTTCATTGCCAGATACAAGACTGCGCTGGTCTTACAACCCTCTGACCCAAGAATTTTTGTTTTTATTTTTACGTAAGCATCTGGTTGTCTATGACTAGAACTATATCCTAAGTGGAAAAAGAAGAGCCATCTTCCACTCACCTTATTCCCAATGGATTGCCCCCCTCCCCACCCTTTGCACTAAGAAATCCAAGGGGTGCTGGTGGGCTGCTTTGGAAATTGCTAAATTGTGGTGCAATGTATGGTCTTGTTTTATATCTGCAAGCACAATCCCAAAAGCCACAATATAAACCATGTGGAATTTCTCACCCTTTTCTCTAAATGAAGCTGAATCATCCCTGAGCCTGCTCACATTTTCTGAAAACTAAAGTGCATCTCTGTCCTTTCCAAGTAATCTCTTCCCTTTCAAGTGCTGAAGTATGAAGACGGGCCACTTTATTTCATTGCAAAATGAACAGTAAGTAAACAGAAAAATGTGATTAAAATTCAATTGAGTACAAGCAAGAATTACGCTCTCCAACTCCTATCAGTTTATTGCCTGCCCTAAAGATGGAGAAAGCACATGCAGTTCCCCAGGAGTATGCGTGGTCTTGGTCCTGTGAACAACCCTTGATGTGTTTCAGGATTCAGCAGAGGCTGGTCCTGGTTATATTGACCATCTGGCTAGGCTACAAGAAAACTGAGTTGGTTCCCCAGGAGTTTTAGCTAATTAAAGCTTTTCTAACTTTCCATTTGCATCTGTTAGAATCTTCTATGCTCTTTATATTGGGTTGCTGTTACGTTCTTTACCTTGAAGAGCTTTGTTCTTTTTAAAGTCAAAGTGTGTTTTGAGCTCTACCCTGTGCTTACAATGGCTGCATGACAATGCAAAGAGGTAAAGGATATGGGAAGGGAAAGAGTATTGCATCAAGAGCCTAGTTCTGCCATTTGTGTCTTTCTGAGAATCTCTCTGATGTTAGGGTTTCCTTAATTTTTTTTTTTTTAAAGGATAGGGCTTGGAGGTGATTATTGCCTTCAACCTCTGAAATTCTATGATCTTTTTGGTACAATGTCAAGTGTGTGGAAAGTGAATGAATGAATGAGGATGGCAAATTTTACCTTTCTCATCCATGTCAAGCTGAACTGACAACTGTTATGACAAGGGTAGGCAGCTTTCATTTCACAAATGATGGAAATCAATATGGTGATAACAGATATTGACCCTAAATTCACCAAATAAAAAAAGCCAAGCAAGTGAAATGAATAGCTATCCTTTATGAGGACTTACTATGAACCAGGAGGAATGCATTCTTTACTTGGTATTATCTCAAATTTCAAAACAACCCTGTGGGGTGGGTATTAGTGTTATCCTCATTTTGCAAATTAAAAAAAATAATAAAGACACATGTTGGTATAGGGTTTCACAATTTGCAATTATCTCCACAAACATTTATTTCATTTGACTTTCACAAAATCTCTCAAAATAAATGGGTATTCTCCCCAGTCTACGGATAAAGAACTAAGACTCTGAGCAAGTTAGGAGACTTACCCCAGACCACCATGCCAAATTTGGACTCTAAACTCCATGCTTTTGCCTTGATATCTGCTTGTCTCTTCACTGGAGAATATGCTTTTCCACTTCCTCCAAATTATTTCTCTCACTGCAAACATCCTATTTTTCCATTTATTCTCCACTGATATATCACGCCACCCTTCACTGATGAAAGCCTTCCTCATCTTCACACAGTATACCCTCACCCTTGTCCATATCTGAACCTTCCTGATAAAATGCAGTGTGGCTTATCTCATTGAAATTTAATTCCCCACTCTGGCTCTGGAACCCACAGCTCTGGCTTTCTCTAGCACATCATTCCTCTGCTTATGCCCTCTCTACTACACAATCTATGTCTCCTTTTCTACTGGATTTTTCCTATGGGCTCTGGTATCACACAGTTAAAAACACTCTTCCTTGAATTCATGTCTTCCTCCAGCTCTTGTCCCACTTCCCTATACCTCTTCATAGCCAAACTTCTGAAGAAGAGTTTTCTATACACACTGGCTCCGTTTTCCACATCTCCATTCTTTCCTCAACCCCTTCCAATCTGGCTTTTACTCTAATCTTTCCAAAGAAACAGCCCTTGCCAACGTCATCAGTACCTTCGTGTTGCCAAGTCTAATGGATACTTCCCTGTCTTCGTCTTGCTCAGTTCCTTGTTCTGCAGCATTTGAGCCAGGTGAACACTTCTCACCATCAAACATTTCTGCTGTTGCCTGCTGTCACACTGTATACTTCTAGTTTTCCTTTTGAAAACTTAGGGAGAATGATGTTCCTTCTCCCTAAGACCTCTACTTATTGGCATTGCTCAGGGTTCAGTTTAGATTCCTCTCTTCTCTCTCTACATTTTCTCTAGGTGATGCAGTTCTTTTCTATGGCTTTCAATATAGCTCTAATCTGTCAATTCCAACATTTATATCTCTATCCCAGACATCTTTTCTGAGCTTCAATTGCTTAGATTAGATGATCTCTCCTCTTGGGTAGTTCTGACAACTCAGAAATAAATCCCAAATTGAACTCTTTATTTGTTCCTTAAATCTATTTTCCTCACTCCCTTGCTCTGTTTGAATTTGGTAACCTTTTGAATTTGGTGAATAATAAAAAAAAAGATTATGTTTTTTTAAACTAATCCATTCCTGTGGGTGTGGGGTCCTTTTTATTGGACTGTATCAGTGAGGTGTGACTCACATGGGGGCTCTTCCCTCTTACTGGAGCTTTGCATAAAGGGAGACACACAGAGAGACACACGCAGAAAAAGGAAGCTGCCATTTTGATCCTGCCATGTGAGAGAGAAGAGAAAGTAGGAAGAGAAAGGACTCCAGATTCGCCTACAGCTGAGCTCAAGGAGAGAAGCCCCAAGAGGCTGAGAGAGGTCCCAGAGTCTGGAACCAGCAGAGTACAGAGGCACAGAAAGAGGCCCCCAAGGGGCCGAGCCCATGGAGCAGCTCAAGGCTAAGGAGGAGAACTCTATCATATGTCTGATTGCCACATGGCAGGATGCCAGGGTCACCAGCAGCTGACTTTGGTGAGAAAGCATCTCTGACCGTACCTTGTTTTGGACACTTCACAGCCTCAAAACTGTAATTTTACTCTAAATAAAATTCCCATTATAAAAGCCAACCCATTTCTGGTACTTTGTATAGGCAGGCCTGTGGCAAACCAAGACAACTTGTTTTAAGCA
Organism: Chaetophractus vellerosus; assembly: GCA_004027955.1. Taxonomy (NCBI): domain Eukaryota; kingdom Metazoa; phylum Chordata; class Mammalia; order Cingulata; family Chlamyphoridae; genus Chaetophractus; species Chaetophractus vellerosus. The sequence goes on from PVKH010015741.1 coordinate 6,883, forward strand.
TTTCAATAAATATCACCGTCATCTACCCAATTGCTCATCCCAGAAATCTATGACAAGACTTACTAGCATTGCCTCCAAAATGTATCTCAAACTATCTTCACTGCCCCATCTCTAACCAAAGGGTATTTCAAGCGCTGCTGGTGGATTGCTAAATATGATTTTTTGGAGGGAGGGACACTTGTCTGAAATATTCAGATTACATGTTGGCTCTACACCAGTGCCCCTCCACATGTGGCCGGCAGACCAGCAGCAGCAGCTTGGCCTGGTCACTTTTTAGAAATGCAGATCCATAGACCTCATCCCAAATCTACTGAATCCCAACTTCTGGAACCTAGAGGTAGGGCTCAGGAAACCAATCAATGGAGATCCCCAGCTCTTTTGAAATCATCCTAAAACTTGAGAACTAGTGGACTATACTGAGACCTAGTGCATCACCAAAGAGAGCATCCCCAGTATCCCTTGTCAGCTTGGACAGAAGTCTGTGTTTGTGCCAAGGGATCTTAGCTTATAACTATGCAGTGCTTGAATACTTCTTCAGAGGAAGATTGGCATATTGAAAGGAATAAGGGACTGAAATCAGAAGAACATTAAAAAAATCATTAGATTTTCATGAAAACATAAGCTCTGCAATAGTAAAAACAAACTCAAACTGTACAAAATACCTACAAGTAATTTTCTAATTATTCCATGTCTCCCAATTCTATACTTCTTGGTTATTCCCTCCAAGAAATTTTCTCTGAAATATCCCTCCTGTTTTAATGGGAAACAAATTATACAACATATACTCTTCTATGACAATATTTTTCTCTGAAAACTTATGTGATTGACAACATACAGAGATTTATTGTTCTTTCTCATAGTTATTCAATTGAATAGATTTATCTTATTTTAGTTTACCTACTGCTGGCCATGTAGGTTGTTTCATTTTTTTTCCTATTCTAAGCAAAACTGCAATGTCCTTGAGCTTGTATATGAATAGATATTGGCAGTAAAACTTTTGCAAAAAGCATTAGCCATGGCTTTTGTCTCAGTCCACTTTTCTGACATTTGGCCTTTTCCAGGGACCCTTCTAACTCTGCCAATCTTAGCTCTTTTCATGGATCATTCTGTTCTCAGCAACATTAGAAGTAGTAACTTTTTGTTGATAAAGTAAATATCTCACTACATGCACGTTAGCTTTTTATCTGCAAAGTGTTGAAGCGCTGAACAATAGGAGATCAGGAGAAAGGGAGGTGTTTAAGAAGTTAGGGGAGGGCGATTTAATTAGTATAAAATATTCCCAGCAATGGTTGATAAGTGCTTATGTCGTCTTCTTTTTCCACTCTGTGATTGCTAATTTCTTTTTTTAAGACTTCATGAACAAAAACTATCAAATTTCTTTTTCTCCCCTGTGTTGCTAAACTCAAGGTGTTTCTGAGACTTCTACATTTTCTCAGGTTTGTTTATGGCACACATAAAATATATACTGGTGGTTTATGTTTCCAGGGTCTATTTTTAATAAACTTTTTCCCTCAAAGTGACCTCACAGCACTCACAGGATACACATTTACACATACACAAACACATACACAGTCTTATCACGCATCACCACTAAGATTGTGTGAGAAAATTCCACCGTAAGAAGGTTATGGACGCGTTTTTCTTGGCTTCTTGGAAGATGGAAGACTCTCTGACAAGGATTTTATTTTCATTGTAGTGGGCTGTCAGCACAGCCATTTATCATAGCCTGAATTAATAAGGAAAGAACTGAAGAAAGATGGCTTGCTGCCAAACAGCATGGGGATACTTGGGACTGCATAGATCAATCAGCTGAGCACATTGTCTATTGTCTGCTCATCAATTCATTTTCATTGAGTTTCAGGAATGATAACATCAAGCCTTTTTTCTGAGGGATGATCCTAAACTGGCTGCCCATGTTTGCTTCCCATTCCAACCTTTTGATATCACAGAACATGCATCAAGGTAGTATATTGTGTTTAGATTAAGGTCCATTTCTGGAAATCAACTTGTGGGAGATCAGTGCTTCCTTCCACTGCCGAATGCACAGCAGTCTTAAGGATCTTTCAAAACCAACAGGCAAAAGAGATCAGAAGCAAGCACAACTGACATGCAAAGAGAGATCTTTGTGCACTTTTGACAGCATAATGAATTAAACAATAAAATGCATTCAGAGATACTGGGAGACACACAGTTCACAGAGGAAAACTACAACAATGATTTCCAGTTGGCTAGTATAGTGGATATTTTTTGTTTTCTTTTATCCAACGTTTATTACTCTTTTACCAGTAACAGTTTTCTGATTTTCCTTAGTAAAGTTTTCCTTTGCCACTTTCAGATCTTGTGCTTCTGGTTGTGCTCCATACCTACTCTTTGGGTTGAAGGATTTGACTTAGGGATGGGCTATCTCAGCATCTCATTTACAGTAATATTTCATGAATGGACCCATGATCCCACAAAGCCAGTGATATATAATTAGACTTTCTGAGAACTTTGGCTATTCTTTGGTGGACTTGAAATTGTGAGGATATAAATGTACAACCTCCAAGGGCCACCAGAGATAACTTGAAAATGAAGCTGACCTGGTGGAAGATTGAAATGGTAGATGGCTATTTTGAGACCCTGAAAGAAATGCCACCTGAAGCTGATATCCCTTTAGATCTTTTTAGTTGAGTCATCAAAATCCTATTTTTAAAAAGCCAATTAATACTTGATCTATGTTATAATAAAAAGAATACTAACTAATGCAGTTAAAATTCCATTAACTGGGTTTATTGAAGTTAAAGCCCTGGATATTTTCAAATGTCTCTTTTTGGAAAGAACCAAATGGATTTTAAGTCTGGAAATCAAAGAACATAGAAATATCATATGAAGAATTCCTTCCATAATATTAATCATAACCTATGCTAAGAGATATTGGTAACAGGGCTTTCTACTTCTGCTACTTGTTGACAAGGTAATATGCCTTTAGATGAGGGCAACCATTAAAACTGGAAAAAAATAGAAAAAGAAAATGAAGACATTGGAATGTTAACAAAACAGGGAAGAATTGCTGGGCCAAGACCTCAGAGAAGTACTCAGGAAGTGTAGTGTCTAGAATTTGCCATTCTAGAAGAGGCAGCTAAGAAGCTGAGCAGCACTTCTGAAATCACTTATAGGGAGGTATAAATGCCCAGGGACTGCCAAAGAGAGGGGTCATGGTAAACACCCTACAATTTATGTTGGGGCCCTGAACCCTATGAGGAAGAGTGAATTGAAAGTAAAACATCTCTCACATGGATTGATCTCAGCTAGGAGATTTCTCATAGCACCAGATAAAAACCCATCTCTACAGCAGAATTAAAGTATTCCCAGACCACTAGTGCTCCCATGGATGTGAAAGAAGCAAACAGAAATCTTCTCTGGAGGAAAATAACATCCTAGGCCAGAAATTATTACTATAATATTTAAAAGCAATGGCTGGCACACAATCAAAATCAGAAGACACAAAAAGAAATAAGAAAACATGAATGAGAACAATTGGGCAGGGGGGTGGGAGTGTGGGTATAAAGAAAACAAAAAACAGCTAATAAAGTCTCCAGTTATTGGATCTCTTAGACTTTAAAAGAATTATGCTTACTATTTCAAGAAGCTAAAAGATGGAATATATTAGCAGACAATAGACTATTATGTAAATTACAGAGATGATCTGAAAAAATCAAATGAACATTTTAGAATGGAAAAATTCTGCTATTGAAATAAGAACTCAGTGGAAAGAGTTGTAGCAGATTAGATCCAACTAAAGTGAGAATTAGTGAAATAAAAGATAGGTTAGGGGCCAGCTGTAGCCCAGTGGATAGGGAGCCGGTTTACCACATGGGAGGCTTGAGAAGGCAAGCCGCCATGGGCGGGCCAGAGCCGCCATGGGCAGGGCAAAACCGCCACAGGCAGGGCAAGTCGCCCGCAAGCAGGGCAAAGCCGCCTGCGAGCAGGGCAAGCCGCCCGCGAGCAGGCAAGGCCACCGTGCGGTGAGCTGACTCGGCAAGTTGCTGCAATGGGGGGAGACAAGCAGACATAGAAGAACGCAAAAAAAAAAAAAAAAATGAACACAGCAAAGAACAAGCAGAAAAGGGGGGGATATGTAACAACAACAACAACAAAAAGATAGGTTATAAGAAAATATAATGAAGTTTGGAGAGGAAAAAACAATTTAAAATACAGACAAAAAGGATGAGAAACAGAAGGCATAGTCAAAAATTCTAATATATTTAATTGGAGTTCCAAAGGGATAGGAGATAGAAAAGGGAGCAGAGCAACATTTGTTAAAATAAAACTGAGAATATCCCCAAGCTTACTAAATGTATCAATTCACAGATGAAAGAAACCCTAAGAAGGATAAATTATGAGAAATCTACTGAGAAACATTAAGAAAACAAAACAAAACAAAACAAAACAAAAACAAAAAAATTAAGTGACAAGTAGTCAGGAATACAGTATAGATTATATTTTAAAAAGCAACAATTATATTAATATCTAACTTCTCAACAGAAATAAAGGAAGGTAAATGACAACTGAATGATAACTTCTCTTAATGGTATCTTTTGAGAAGGAGATTTCTTAAATACTTTGAATCCTTCAGAAAATCATGAGGAGTCAGGTTTATTTCCCCACAGACTCAAGTGAAGGAAATAAAAGGCTTATACAATTTAAATGATATTCCCAAGATCATGATAGCTTGTAAGTGGCAGAATCAGGGTCTGAAAAACACAGGTCTCCTGCCTTTTAATCCTGGACTTCTTCATTTGATGTACTCCATGAAGCTATGTTATGATTGGTGGCACAATTAGGAATGGATAAGCTAAGTGGTGGATTTCTTTGGTCCCTGATGCACTTCTCAACTATTTATAATTCTTTACAGTTCAGTTTGGAATGTTCATAGTTTTCATCATGGTCTAAATCAAGAAGTTGAGATGATACCTTTTGTTTTCACCCAATGGAGAAGAAAATATCAGTTCAGGACTTAGGATCCAAACCATTTTATTTCATTTCCTTTATTCCATGGTAAAAACAAACCAATTCCCTTCTGCTCACCGATTCCCATTCTCTCTCTGTTTTTTTTTTTCAGGTTTCATTCAACTTTATTTTTTTAATGTTTGCTTCTTTATTTTTAGCTTTAGATGACATAAATGGTACATCAAAAAAATAGGAGATTCTCATATGCCCCACCCCTCCCCCTCCCACACTTTCCCACATTAACAGCATCTTTCATTAGTGTGGTACATTTGTTACAGTTGGTAAGCACATATTGAAGCATTGCTACCAGCAATGGAATATAGTTTACATTATAGCTTTCACTCTGCCCAGTATGATTTTATAGGGTTTGACAAAATGTATAATGGCTTGTATCTGTCATTGCAATGTCGTGTAGGACAATTTCAATGTCCTGAAAATGCCCCCATGTAACACCTATTCTTCCCTCTCCCTCCCTGCAGAACCTCTGGTGGCCACTGCCTTTATATCAATGATATAAGTTCTGCCATTGCTAGAATAATAATAAGTCTACAGTGGAATAATAATGTCTACTTTAGTGCATTGTTCATTCCCCAATCTTTAGGATTTGGGGATGGTGATGTCCACCCTGTTTCTCATAGAGACAGTCTCCAAATGTTTTTTCTCCCTCTTCCTTAGAGCCCCACTCCAACATTTACCAGTATACTACTATCATACACTACCATCATACAGTGAATGGTGAGGATTAATCTGGAGGCATAGTCTAAGTTGATTTTCCATCAAAGTCTCTAAGAATTTTCTGCTAATTTTCATTTGTAATCAACAATCCAGACATTGGACTGCTTATTCTCAAGGCTAACCCTGATATTGTTGTATTTGTGTTCACTGTATCCAATGCTCTCCTTGAAACCCAAGTGTTCAGAACCTCAAAAATCCCATGAGGCCATTCTTTTTCATGCCCACCTCAGCACCTGTACCATTTTTTTTTAAAGATTTGTTTATTTTATTACATATCTCCCCTTCCCCCCGCTGCAGCGATGCGCCGAGAGTGGTCACTGCGTAGGCGCGGCTTTCCCCGCTTGTGGGTGGTCTCTGCGTCCGTTCACAGCCGGCTTTCAGTTCGCGGGTGGCTGGCTGCGCTCCATCCGCGGGCGACCTGCCCTGCCCATGGCGGTTCTTGCCATGTCCGTGGCAGCTTCTTGCCCTGCCCACGGCGGCTCCGGCCCGCCCATGGCGGCTTGCCATTCTCAAGGCGGTCTGCCCGCTAGGAGAGGTCCCCGGGAATCGAACCCGGGGCCTCCCATGTGGTATGCCGGCGCCCTAGCCACTGGGCTATCGAGCCGGCCCCAGCACCTGTACCTTTAGTCCTAGCATGTCTTTGATATGGGAAGCCACTACAAAATACTTCTGACAATTTCAGCTAAAATAGCTTAGTTCTAGAAGAGAAAATGAATGTTAAAGTTCTGCTCCCCTTTCTTATAAAGGATTTCAGGGCCAGTCCTTAGAAAATTGGAAAAAAGAAATGATTTTTCTTTGGTTTCTCTATTGACTTGCTTTCTGCAATTTTCCTCTGGCAAGAATTACTCAGGACCTATATAGGGAAAGAGAGATAACCTAGAAATCTAGAGATTAATTAATGCATTGAACCTTTACTGTGTGTTTTCCAAACATTTTCCTAGGGCCTGGGGATAAAGTGGTAAAGACAAAACAAAACAAAACAAAACAAGCAAACAAACCTGACAAAGTCTCTGTCTTCACGGAGCTTACAGGTCAGTGAGTTCTCTACTGCAAACATAATAGAAGTGACTTCAGTTTCCTTTTTTCTCACATCAGGCTAATAATTCCTGTACCATTTAACAGGGTTGCTATGAGGACTCAGAGCTGTAACTGTGAGGACGAGGCTACATGACTGAGTTGTGAAATTTCAAGCCCATTAAAAATGTCAGGTGGTATTATGAGATATTCATATTTATATCCCTTATGATTAAATTGTGCTTCTGCAGGTACAATGCAGGCTCTAAGTTTCCCAAGCTAACTTGTAAAAGCAGAGATGTTTAATAACTCTCATGAACTGTATTATTTCAATTTAAAAGCAACTTAGAAACTTCTTTTTAACCCCAGAGAATAGTATTTATCTTCTCATATGGGGGTAAGAAAAATTCTTAGGGTAAATGGTAATATGCCTGTGAAGCACAGAATACAGAACTACAGCCTTATTTGATGGTAAATGATTTGTCATTCTTAAAAAATTTTTTTTAAGAATCAGAGCTGTATTGTGGATCAAATGTTAAGTTTGTATGAAAACAAAATGGAAATTGTCAAAGACATTTCAAACTTGTGGCAGCCTACTATAAGGTAAGACCCTGATTCCATGGTAAAGTTTGAGGTAGACCAGCTAAATGATCAAAAGGAGCAATCCTAGATGGTAAGGATTAAATCAGAAATACAGAAACTCATGATTATTGTTCTCCTGTGCTGACTGTTTGCTTCCTGATATTTTAATAGAGGGAATAGTTTCTTGAAGGGAGATGACGCCCAGTCAGCTGCTAGGGTCATTTGAGACAATACTCTTGGTACAGAGAAGCAGCTCCTCTATAATGAGAAAGCAAGATGGCTAATGCTCCCTTGGGTTCAGTTTAACTTCTGGATAATTGTTTATCTGTTACCATTTCATGTTCCCTTTTACAGAGCAAAATCATGATGAGTGAATAGTCTAAAGAATGTAAGTTTTGTCTTTCAAGCTTAATTAAGAACTCTTTGAGAGTGCAAATGTCTCTTGTATTCTCCTTATGACCTAGTACAGTGTTGGGTATAGAGAAATTTTACCATGCTTACCAGCCATCTAGATCTGTCTTATTCTCCAAAAGTATTTGGTGTGGTTCTAGGCAGTGTAGGTGGTCTATAAACAAGCCCAATTTAAACCGGTCTCTGCTCATAAGTAACAGGACTAGGTCTTTTCCTACTACCTAAAATTTTTGGCAAAGGCCTCAAAATGGAGATTAAGTGAAGATAAATAACCCCCTATTCTAAAGAGAGATGCTTGATACTTCCCTATGAGATATTAACAAAGGTTGCAAAACTAGTCTTGTGACCACCATCCCTTCCATGCTAGATAAAAGAAGGCTAGAGACTGATGGAGGGGATTCATTGAAAAAAGTCCATGGGAGGATGAGAAAGGGGGAGAGGGAGGCACTTGCTATCCTTTCCCTCCCCTAGAATTTGGAAGATCTGTGAGAAGGACCCCTTATTCATTGACTGGAGAGGCTCATTATTTCAGGGAGAGAGAAGAGGGGTCAGCAGAGAACTTTGTCACGTAGGGCAAAAAAGACTGGATTCTTATGCACCAAGGGAACCCCATCCACCTGAAAAAATACTAACCAAGAGCTGTCTGCCCAGGTGAGGGGGCTCCAGAGGGTAGATCTGTGGGTATAACATTGGAAGGCGATGTTCCAAAAGGTCAGCTGGAGACTCTATCACTTGAATCAGAAGTTCTCATTGGGATCCCTAAAGAACTCGCTTACAAACCCCACAAAAGAGCCAGAATTTGGGTGACTGCCACAACATAGAGAAATTGACAAGGGAGGGAGAACTGTATGCACAACCAACCAGGTAATGAGTACTTTATCTCTTTTTCCATTCAACATTCTTTTACTCTTCCCCTCTTCCTTTCCCCTTCCCAAATTCTCCAATGATCCAACCTTGGGCTATCCAGAGCCAAAAAAAGAGAAGTGAGAAGCAAAGATCATCAAAGAATAGACCATCCCTTCTGTAATGGTTTAAGTTTGATTTAATTATGAATTCCAAAAATATAGATTAGATTATGTTTGTAAGCTGGTCTGTTCATCTGGGCATGATTGAGTTGTGAGTAGGGCGTTAACTGCCACGTCAGTGAGACGTTGAGCCCCACCCCTCGGTGGGGGTGGTCTCAAGTAGAAGCAGAGATTTGGAGAAGCAGATTTGAGAAGCAGTTCTGATGTTGGAGTGAGCCGATCGCCGGATAGGCTACAGCTGGCCTTGTGGAGAGACGCAACGCAGAGAGTCTCATAGTCTTCAGCTGAACTCGTGAAGGAAACAGAAGCTAAGCCCGGAGAGAAACGCAGCCCCGGGAACA
>PVKH010015742.1:0-15977 GCA_004027955.1 Chaetophractus vellerosus
CAATAATTTCATATGCTTTCAGAGATCCCTCTAGTAACATTAATATTTGTAGAAGTCCTCAAGCCTACTTCACCAAATATATCAAACTAAAGTTAGGGAGCATTCAATATGATTGCTGGATTTGGGAATTATTATATACTTTTAACAATAATTCAGAGGCCTTAAATGTGGTTAAAAAAAAAAAAAAGCCTAGGAAACAAGCTAGGACGTGAGCACTACTGCTAGAAAGTTTCACTTGCTTCCTACCAATTCCTTCTGGTCTTCCCCAGCAAAAGTTTTCCACAGCGGCCCCTAGGGTCATGGGGAATCCCTGCACAGAATGCACGCATCAGGTTGCTAAAGCGACTTTCCACCTAATTATTCCCCTGAGAAGGGGAGTCCCTACAGTGACGTTTATTAGGGAGTTTCTCCACACTACGTTTATCCTCATTAAATGTGTAAACTCTTGGAGTATTTGTTACTTGTTCCATTTGATTCATGGGAAATAGATCACCGTCATTACTATCGTTGCTGTGGGAGTTAGGGGACACATTCTTCTTTAATTATTTGAAATATGTGCTTATTTGAAAATATTAATGAAAGCAGAAAAAAAGATGTAAGCTGGAAAAAATGACCTTTATCAGCAGTCTTCTAAAACCTACCAGAGACGTTATTATTCAGTTATACTTCACTGGGGTAGGGGGATATCGGGGTTTTAAAAATACAATGAAGGCATTACTAGGACACACTTCAGGAAATCAGAGATATCTGCTTCAACTTACTACTTATTACTGATATAGCAGCAGAAGTGTTTCCTTTATTTGATAGGTACAGATTGCCTCTCTATATATTTTTTACATTTGGCAACTGTAGCTAAAGCCTATATCCTGTAGTGTTTTGGCAGTAACCCTTGACACATTTAAACTGTGCTATGCTGATGAACTTTTATGCACATATTTTAAATAACATTTATTTTTGGCTATTTAAAATGTTATAACTCACTTTAATTTTCTTTAGCTTTCTCCTCCCCCTTTAGATGTAATATGTAATTAGATTAATGGGGATTATATCAAGGAATATTGTTTCAGTCCAGTAACTTTTCATAATGTTCGTGCCCCCAAAACAAACCAATCTTTTGATAATATTTAGAAGTTTCTTGTATTTGCAGGTAAAACACTTTTCTTAAGCGATCCAAAACTGAGAGCAATTTCTAATGAATCTATATTCATAGTCATTTGGATTTTTGCATATGCAAAATGTTAAAGTATAGTATATTAAACATAGAATCTTTTAGCAAAAATGCTTACCTAATGAAGTTTATTCCCTTAATAGCTATCCACTTTAGAGAGTTGTTTCAATGAAAAATGTGTGAGATTAATTGACACAAATGTATTCCTTTCACTGACTTAGTCTTATTATCATAAATCTAACTGCCTTGGCCTTATTATCATGTCAATCCACTATTCAATTTTATCTCTTGATGTACCAAAAATGTACCATTTGATATATTCTTTCAGTTTTAACAGATACTTAAGAAGTGACCATTTTCCTGGGAGTCAGTAAATATTATGGGAAACTGAAAAAAATTATGTATACCTTACTTATGGCTAACAGGTATTTACCTTGAAACCATTTGTTAAGCTGTGTACTCATGCTTCATACACTTTTCAACATGTGTTTTATTTCACAATAATAATTTGAAAATCTGATATAAGGGTATTCAAGTCATGCTTTTTCTTCTAGTTTGTCTGGGCCCATTCTTATATTAATAACCTAAATTAATTGTACTCTCTCTTGTCTAGTCACCCTGACTCCTGGAACTCCCTACCCTTTAAAACTGATCTTTGTTTATATATATATATATATATTTAGTATTTTCTGTACATTGGTTACAGGAGCCATGTGGACAGAGTAATGATTAATTCTGATATGACCCTTTCATATTGATCAGTCTGGGGTCTTTGTGACATTTCTTAATTTCATGAAAATGACTTTTTAAATTGCTTATAGATAATTGACCAAAACATTTTGCTATTTCTTGGGCTACTAACTAATAAAGGATCATCATTGTTCAACTTATTCTCAGATCTTATGAAAATCTTTTCAGAGATCTATACGGAAAACAATTGAACATGAATTTTGTAGGAATAACATCATTTTCTTTACAGCATTGTTCTATTATTTTTACTCCCAATCCAACAAAGCCTTTTCCCAATGACATGTTTTTTTTTCTTTGCTTTGGTTTGGTTTTTCCCCTGATCAATGCAAGTATTATCACGACTTCTACCATGCAGTTTTCCCATAGGCTGCTTTGTTCATTGACCTAGAGATGCCCCACTGGATCCATGACTCTATGCCTCTCTTTATCCTGTTTCCAAACTGGATTGCATGTATCTTGAGATGCCACAATAGATCATATTATGATTGCAGATGTGTCCCTTCAAAATAGTTGAAAATCTCCCTTCTTCTTCAACCCCACCAGTCCTCTGCCTGATTTCAAGAGTTCATTGTCAAATTAGGATTAAAATTTTAAAAAAAGCAAGTAAAGTAAAAAAACATTGAATCCTCATTGGAATACTCTCACATATAATCATAATTTTACCAGTACTAATTATTAACTGCTCAATAATTCTATCTCTTGATTAAAAAGTGACTGTGAAGTTTAAATATATAAAAACTTATTTCCACACCACTTGTTTTTCTTCTTGTGGAGGAAGATGGTTATACCAAAAAGTATAGTATTTAGGAAACCATTTTCCATATCTTCATTTTCTGTCCCTGAGGCTGGAAAAGAAGGATGTAGTTCCAATCAGATATATAGGTGATCTGCTCTTAGAATGTTCTCAAGGAGAACAATCCTGTGAAGGTAGATTAAGTAACCCTAATAAAGAAACACAGGTTACTATAAGTGCATTTTGACATAATAGCCCATTCTTATCAGGGAATGGAATTGGAAAAGCAAGAAATTAGTACTTATTGCTCTGGGAAAGCTAAAGACCCATTCCATATCTCCACAGCAACTAGACCAGTACTGAATGAATAATATATAATGAACATTGGTTGATTTTCCAACCCACTAGAATAATATAAAGCTTAATGGAGCGGTAAAGACAAATGCCAATAGACAAGTGATTTGGGGGAAAGAACAGTTCATATTAGTGAGATATAGCCAACAAAAGAGGTAATAATTGTAAGTGGAAAAGAACCTTAATATCACCCACCTTTGAGCAGCAAGGTAAACATATATTGTCATAATATCACAAGGTCGAGACAATAATCTTTGCATTTTAGGTATTATGCTAGATAAATAATTTCTTTTACTTTTATAATAAAACACTGTAATACAGATTTATAGATGAGGTGATTGAAGTGTGGGAAGATTGAGTAATTTAGTAGTAGACACAATGCTAGTAAATTAGTGTTAATTATGAAGATTTGGAATGAACTTTGTCTACGGTACTAAATACAGGCTCTTTTCAATCTCTACATGTAGAAAATATGTATCATGAAGACAAAAGTAAATCTGGACAGTGTTAAATCTTTTTGCTGATCCCTTTTCTTTTTCTCTTACATCCTACATACAATTCATTGGAAAGTTCTCTTGAATTTATAGTCAAAATATATTGGGTCCAAAGTACTTTGTACCACCTCCATTTCTGTTCAGAGCCACCTTCACCTCATACCTCAAATTGCCGCCCTTTTAACCAATCTCCCTGCTTCTTCTCTTGACCTAGTGCCTGCTACATAATTTTCAAGACTCATTGCAAAATGAAAATGCAGGGCCTCTTGATCAAAAAGCAGGAAGAAAAACCTGTCTCAGATTCCGTTTTGGCAGTGCTCAGCCAACATATCAGCAGAAAACATCCACTTCAGTGGACCCAGGTAATACCAGCAGAATTACACAGTTAATATACAAAATAGGGAGAAAAAATTCTTAATTTTTTAAGTTCTTTAGCTTTTGGTGTTTTTGTTGGCATTTTTTAATGCAGCAATCAACATTGAAAACGGGTCTTCCAGTTACAACATTTTTCATAGAGATTTTTTTTTAATTTCTTCTCATGAAAGCAATTTTCTTGCTATAGCATTTGAATTTTTGTTATTCCATTTTCTATCAAATAGATATAATATTTTAGAAAATGAGGGGAATTTTTGAGTAGCTGTGTATGTGCAATCCCATGTGTTTTTTCTGTTTTGTTTTGTCTCTGCATGACTGAAAACTGTTTCACAGCAACTTTAGTAACTTAACCCAAGCTTTTCCCCTTTGCTTTGATCTCCCAAGCTGGCTCTTTTGAGAATTGAAACTTGAATTCAGTTGTTTCATCAGCAATGAGTGCTTTCTCAGTCTGCTTCTTGAAGAACAGGTTTGAAATTCAAAATTCAAAATTCAAAATAGTTTTCTCAATGGGCCTGCATTTCTTCTAAAGCAAACAATTTGATCAACATTTAAAGAGAAAACTTAACAGAGTTTTTAAACAGAGTTAAAATGATTTTTACCAGCAAACATATTTTTCCCTCAATTTGAAAGAGAATCAATTGGTGACTGTTATGATCAGTCCCAGTCAGTACTCCTCTTTGTTCTTTAATTCCATGCTAATTGACAGGTTTTAAAGAGAGCTGGATAAATCATCCTTTAAAACAGCACTTCAAATGCTGAGAGAATAAGTTTTAGGGGGTATTATGATATTCCCTCTAAACTAACTGGAAAGCATCAGTTAGATTTTCCTGGAGCATTTAATCTTAATTATCTTATTTTCACTTTTGAAAAATAACTCTTTACTGTTCTGAAATATATCCAGCATCCATTTTAATGATATATTTTTATTATATGAGGTATATTTGCCATGACAAAGTTTTAAATCTATATACATCACAAAGTTGTGAACCATAAACAAGTCACTGATAAAACCTGTTATGAATAACCTTCAGACAGATGTATGCTTTTTACCTTAGATAAAACAAATAACTTTAATTTAAAATATATATAAGTAACAGGTATATAAAAATAGTTTACATATATGAAGCTGGCATGCTCTTACATGTATGATGCAAGTTGCACGAAGAAGAGAGAAGCACTGACCTCAGGAAATTTGGGTTATAGAGATGGCTCATGCATCGACACAGTGCTTAACATTAACAAAATCTCTTCATCTCTAGGTAACAGTTGCCTAATCTTCAATGATGGTGTCATAATCAGAGATTCTTGGTGGTGGAGTAATCGAAAGTGTGTTAGAAAGCTTTTGAAAATGAATGGAAAGCAAAAGAGCTTTGCTCACATGACTTCCATTTGAACAGATTTATTATAAGCATTTTTCTCTTCCAGTGGAGTAGAATGCAGGTAGCCTAAGCTCTATATGCAAATGCCTTAGTTAGGAAAATATTTCTATATAAAAAAACCTGGTATAGTACATATAATGATGCCAAAAGTGGCTTTTGAATCCTAAAGTAGTTCACCATCTTTGGGATGTAGGCAGAAGAATTATAATTGCATTCATATCTAAAGTCACTTTGTGGATATTCCCACCTCTTTTGCTGGAGAGAACATAGGTGGACAGAAGAGATAATCAGGTCATAGCTGTAGTTATCCTTCTATTCTATACTATTTCATTTTAAAATTTCTCCTATGTATAATAGAGACCCAATTGTGAACCAATAGAAGCTTGGCAGAATCTGTAGAAAGAGATAATGACATTTTCTGGTTTTGCTTCTTCCTCTTTAAAGTGCTCATCGCCCTTAAATTGTATATGACAGGTAAAGCACACCTTGAGAGTAATTTGGGTTAAATCCATGGTACCTGTGCCATACCAGGAATCATTTGTTTGAACGGAGAGATTGAGGCCAGGGATAATTTTCAGTGTGTAAAGTGGAACTTAGCCAAGTTTTTGTCAATAATTGTAGAGGTAGGAGTCATTGCTTTGAGGGAACAGTTGCATTTTTGTAGTTATTGGCATGTATCATTCCCTGTTAATAATTCTTTGGCACTTTCAGGCTAATCCTGGACAGTAAGATATATCAAATGTGTTTTCTAATTTTGCACAGACTGAGGATTTTACACATGGATAACACAACTACCTGAGTGGGGGCATCTGCCAATACTGTGAACTCCAAACACATTTTGTCAAAACAAGTGTTATCAAGCCATGATCTGTGTTGAGATAGGAAGGGCAAATTATAGTCCTGAGTTTTTCTCCATGACTGGAAAACACTGAAAACTGTAGTATTCTTTATTTTTTCTTAGACTAGTTTTAAAAATATATTTTTTCAAGCTCCAATTAACACATAATTGAGTTTTAGGGAAAGGTAAGTAATAACTTAAAAATATTTGCCTTTAAAGAAAGAAAAATTTTAAATTTCAACCTTTTTATATTAGATAAAATGTATCATTGTATCAATATACATTTATAAAATTCAAATATTCAGCCTAGTTATCTAAATCTTCACTTGAACAGTCTAATGTTAGTCATAGAGGCATCCAGGAGCTTTGTCAAAGAGCTAATTAACACTGTTCTGTAGAGTTCTACAATGATCCATATTGGTATTGCTGTCCTTCAGAGAGCTAGAAAACCTTTTAATTAAGAAAGGTATTTGATATTCAGATTTTTATAGTTCCACAAATTATGTGTCCTTAGCATTTAACAGACATGAAACAAGATGGTGAAATTCTAGATATCTGAACATGCAATGCATTTGGATACAAATTTGAATAATTAATGGCTTGGAGCTCAATCTATACAAACTATAAATGGCCTGAATTTGGACAAAAATGCATGGAAATAAAAGAGCAGCATCTCCTCATTTTAAAAATATGTAATATTATATGTGCATGTATATAAAATATTCTATACAACAATATTTGTATGTTTATGACTAAATGTTAGATAAGACCATGAAAAAATGTAAATAGATACTGTCTCTGGAGAATTAGCTCATTAGTAATATTTTTTTTCTTTTTACAATATGGACTATTTAAAATAATAAATTTTACTCCTAAATCATCAAGAAGAACACAGAACAATATGTATCCAAATTTTTGGAATTACAATACTGAGGGTGGTATATGTCAACAATGGAGGCCTCTTAGGACTGGCAAAAAAATAGGGCAGAGTTATTCTCTTAGACTTTCACCAGCATCTCTTAGTCATAAAGTATGACTAAAGGGTTTTTTTGTTTGTTTGTTTATTTATTTATTTATTTCTGCCTTTTCTTACTCTGTGTTTGTTACTGTCTTGTTTTACAACCTTAAAAGAAATGAATTTTAAAGCTATTAAGCCATTATATTCCTTGGTTTTGACCTAACCATATTCTTTTTGAAAGTTTTAAACAAGACAGTCTCAGTCAGGTGAGGGCAGCAAAGAGCAAAGCAAAGAAAAAGTGATTGCTCTGTCTGTTGGGAAGAGGAACTAGGGCGGTGTTTGAAGCAAGGCAGGGTTTGACTAGATGGGCTAGTAAACCAAAAAGGAGGTATTAATCTCATGAGGATTTTACATTGCAAAAAAAACTTTTAGGGAGTCTAAAGTGAGAGGCAACATGCAGATTGAGGGGACCATTATTGTCATTGTGAACAGGGTTTTCAGGCTTTAGAAACCAAAGCCAGATAAACAAGGCAAGTTTAACCAGGACTTCGTGCACCGAGTTTACCTTCAAATGTTCATTTATTTTATCATTGGCCTTTCAAAACCAGTCAGTCCTCATAGATGTCTAGCTATGGTACAGGCCTATGCAAGCAAATGTGTATAGGAAACGAAAATGAACTACAAACACAACCCTATTATTCCAGCTTTCAAAACAGTGCTCCCCTTAGAGATTGGCTTTCAGAGTTTCAAGCAAATAAGAATTCTGCTCAGATGCATGGCAAAGAGAGAAAGGAGAAACAGCTGACGGTGGATCTATCTATCTATCTATCTCTCTATCTATCTATCTACCTATCTATCTATGTCTTTCCTCTATGTGAAAAAAATGAGAAAACTTGTATAGCACTTTATTTTGGTAATGATATAAAAATATAGTTTCCACAGTAAAAGCAAATGGATTGTTCAGGAATAGTTCAAATTATTACTTTTTTTCCTTCGATAGCAGTTTTTCTCAAACTCTGATGAAAGAAGAGGTAAAATTCCCCTATGAAAGTAAGTTATATTCATTTGGGGTATATTTACAAAAAAGGTCACAACCTCTAAAAGACTGACATTTTTCTATTTTTGAGATTCACCAACCCATTTGCAGATAGCAAGCAGAGTAATTTATGGTTATCGATGAGAGTTTACTTAACCCCCAAGGTTGTGTTAGGGGAGAAAATGAGTTAATACACACACAAAAAAGAATAGATGACATACATACTGAATTATTAAGTATTCAAATAAAGACATACATATTTAAGAAGTATTAAGGCATTTCAGAGTATGTATAAAATAACTCTCAAACTTTAAAGTTTATTTTGATGTAGGGCATGTTTACAATGAGATATTCTGTAATAGAGAGACTGTCCCATTTCTGACATTTGACTGCTGAAAATTTTTCAAGTCCCACCTCTCCATCTTTTCCTCTTTCCCCATATTTGGATAAGTTGGTAAAAAAAGCCCAAGTTCTCCCTTCTTTGGGAATAGTGGGAAATTCATACCAGGCAAACCATGCAAACCCAAGCTTTAGGCCCATATCACAATAAAACCCTCAAACCAGCCACCCCTCCTTTCTCTCTCAAACAATTTTTGGACCAGCCTAGGAACCTGCTCAGCTTTCCCCAGAAAGCACCATTATGTGAGTGACAAACCTTTTCATACCTTCTTGGTGAATAAGTGGCATAATCAGGCTTGGCATACAAACCACATTGGGAGTGAGGGATCCATACTGTATTCATGGGTGACTACATTATCTCTTCACTTGGAAGACTTTATTTGGTGCTATTTAGATTTTTCTTAGATGTATTAATAAAATATTACATGCATCATTTACTTGTTATGATTTTTAAGAAGAAAATAGGAATTCTTAGCTAATTATATAGATTATAACATATTATTCATGTTTTTGTAAGTTGGACACGTTTTAATATCTTTCCAGATAGTCCACTTAAATGTTAAATTGCAACCTATAAATCATTTTTTCTTTTTTAAAGCTATCTTTTGCTGACATTTTTTGAATTGTTTTTCCTGTCTCATTATTGTTGAACATCACCTTACATTGATAGTTCAGTATTTCCTTCTTAGCTTACCAACCTTTTCCTTAATTCCTTGACTTTATTATAATTGCTTCCAAACTATACCTTTTTCTTTTCCATCCTGTGTATTATTAAGGTGGTATTAGTCTTCTTCTTAGACACCAGGGTCTACTTTTCTCTTCTATAGTGCTTGACTTCTTTATTGTTTAATCCATCAGCTCTCACATCCTGCAGGTACAGAGCTTTGCTTTCTTCTGTATCATGTACTCTTTCATATAAACTGAAGACATTTTATAAGACACTTAAATTTTTGCAATGAGGATATTTAAATGTTTCAACATTATGGTAAATAAAGTTCAACATTTTAATATCACATGTAATATAGATTATTCTTAAAATAAGGGTTAAAGAGTGTTAAAATGGTGTGAAGTGAAAGTCTATTGTCTGTTATCTGAATGCTTTCAAATATTACATTGACTTCATACTTGATTTTTATATTTCAATTTAATGAAAACTATAGCCAGTTTTCTAGGCCAGCAAGCTTCTTAAAATTTTATGATAGACGGTACCAACTATCTTAAATCAATCTATTTCACGCACAATTATTTTAACCACTATTCAACATCTAGAGAAGTTCTGTGATTTGAGATACTTTGTTCCATGTAAAGAAAATAAGCTCATTCTCACACAAAGTGACTATGGAATCATGAGAAACTAAACCTAATTCCATATATTTAAATTTGTATGTGGTTGAAATGTTATAATGTTTGGAGATTAGACAAAATTGACTGTTGAGTAAAATGAGAACCAACCTGCTAATTTAATCAGGTATAATAATAAAATGGAACACACTACCTTCACATCATAGTCAAATCATTTGTAATATTTTAATAAGATTAGAAATGATAGGAAAAGAATAAATTCCATATATGTATTATTAGGCAAATATTTCAATTTAACTGGCATTACTTTTAAAATTGGAGAGATCTTATTAAAATATGACTAGAATAGTTCCAAACTATGCTATGGTGATCATAAATGACAGTGACGATTCTGCCAGGATGTGATGAAGGAAAATGAATAAAATTAAAATACTTTTATCATATCAATAAAGTTATTGATTAGTGATCTAGTGATACACTTTATTAGAGCAACTCCAGAACACAGTAACTGGAGGAATGTTAAAAAGAATTTGCCTTTACTGATTTTTCAGGAGGAAATGAAAGAGCAGATGCTCTTATTTCTTTCTTAACTCCTGATTGACATGAAAGCTAAAATTGATCAGAACAAATAAAACCATTCATACTCCAGAGTAAGCATGTGTTCCCAGGATGAATAGTCACTTTAGTGTTTATCAATTCATGGTATCACTGTCCCCCAAACTTTTCCAAAATTCAACTTGCCATATTTTTAGAAGATTGATATAATTTCCTAAATGCATCATTAGTATTAATAGGTGGGGGGCGGGTCAGAGAAATGGTAGCAGGCTCGTTGAAATATGCTGTACTCTCATAAAATATGTTACTACTTAATGAAAGGATTAATCCTACTCTAAATATGGATAAACATATCTAGTCATCAAACCTTTGACAAGCCTAGCCTAAATTTACCAAGAACACATCTAAGCTAATTCTCTTGGGTAGACAAATTATCTCCATTTCAAGGTATGTTAGCAGTGCATACATATAGCATGTGTGTTCTCCTCTGAATTATGATTTACTACTCTATATTTCTGGCAGATTTTGTACCCACTAAGCAGAAGTTTTAATTCTCTGTTGTTTTATAAACTCTTTGGTGCAGTATTTTGTCTCCTACTATGGGGGAAATCACTACAATAGGAGGTAGTTTTACTACATTTTCAAGAACATGGAAGTGGAAAAAATAATGAAATGAAATAACATGTTTGTCTTTTTTTCCCTCTCTTTTTAAGCTACAGATAAGGAGCCGTGATTTTTTTTTTCCATGAGCAATCAAAATATCATGATCAGTAAGTTGCTTGAACAAAATGATTTTATAATTAATAATGATTAATGCCTGCACTTACGCATGTACTTACATGTGTGTGTATGAAAAAACTAGGAAACATTGGTATTCAGAGATTGTGCTGAAATTTGGGTCAATTTCACTAAAATTTTGGCAGATAAATGCTATCATTGTACTTATGCAATTTATTAGTCTACACAAACTTTTTTGAGCCCTCTTTTCTTTAAATAAATACATGAAGAATGAAAATTCCTCTCTGGAAGTAAATGAAAAGTTGGCAAAATAACCAATATTGCTCTGTAAAAGACATAATATTTCACAGTTCATAGCAAAGATAATGATTATTAACAAGAAAGTTGAACTGTGTATCTCATTGGACTTTAGAAATATGTTTTGATAGGCATTTATATACAAAGGAAAGTAGCAGTTAAAATTTCAGTAGATATATATAAAGTAGTGTGTTAAATAAATAACAAAAGGAGGACTATAATTGAAAAAAAACTTCATGTGATGACAACTTGTAATTTTAAAGAATTAAGTAACTGGCATCATCATAGAGAAAAGCATCTGCAGCATTTATTCATGAACTTATTGAACAATTTGCCTAAAATGAAAAACACATAAATTTGGAAATTACCACAGTTAAAATAAGCAAAGGATAAATATTTTCCTGAGGAGAGGCTGCCAATATTCTCCAATGCTCACTATCCATTCATCGGAACCCCAGCATATTTCTAATGGCTTCTCTGTGCAGCCAAATCAATGAAGCCTCTACCTTCTGGGAGCTATTCTTTTGGAAACCCAGATAATTACACCATATTAAATTTTTTGAATTCTGGAATACTCTAGAAATTATAAGACCTTTAAATAATTGCTTTCTCGTATTTATCACCCTCTTCTATTCAGTGGTTCACTTTTCCCTGATCCCGTTTTACCACTAAATTCCTCTCTCCTTCCTTTCCACTCTGTCCATTGGTATACTGCATACACTTTAAAAAGTCCACTCATATTTCCAGAATCGTCTCAGAATGGACATACTGTGATCTGTGCTTTCCTCCAGGAAATTACTTCTTTGAAAGCCAGATAAGTGATTGCTACTCAGTGCAGTGGAAGTCATGGACATGTTCAGTGGCCATCTCCCAGCTCTCACCTACCCTTGTCCTTTCTCCTCTTGCTTGGTTGTGTGTAGGTATTGAAATATGTTTCATTTTGCAACCCAGGGGGAATGTTAGATCTAATATAATAGCCTGACTGTACCTTGAACCCGAAACGAGGAATAAGAAGTCCCAGCTGCTTATCAGGGCAGGAACTCTACACAAAGGTTGCTCACTGACAGAGCTCTCTGCCCCTGGGGTGAATAAATGTCTCCAGTCCTCACGCAGCACAGGTGGTCCCTCATCTCCAACATGAACCAGGGTATATCAGCTAAGATCCACCACAGCTGACCTGAGAAGTTGGTCCCCCTGGGGGACTGGTCATGATGGGGTCTCTTTCCCTGTTCTTTTGGATCCTTTATGTCATGTAAGTAATAAAGCTGTTATTTGTTGAGAATCTCTGTTGTGCCTGAGCCTGTGTTCCCATGACGTCCCATGACTTGCTCCACAGATCTTGATGTAGTGAGCAGTGTGCGTGAGGAAGTTTGGAGTGGGTTGATTCTTCAGTGGTTCTTTTCAAAACTCTTGTATTCCTTTGTGAGGGAACATTTCAACAACACTAGACTCATATCTCTGTGGGCTAAACTGAAACATCATCCCTACCCTACCATCCCACATAGAGGTGCTGACCCACCACTGAGAGACCTAGGGCATGCTGTCTTTGCCCTTTTGGGGAAGGGTGGTGATAAATGGGAGTTTGTGAATCTCCTCCTCAATTCCAGGGAGTTGGTTGGCTGTTTCCATGCACAATGTTGGGGCTTTCACTCCCCAGTGTACACTCTCCTCACTCATAGACTCTTATATCTGTTTTCATTCTGGAACAAGACATACCTGCACTCAGGCCACTTAGACTGATTTTGAGACCAGTGACTATTTAAGCAGCTATTAGAACCTAAAATGGGGATCCAGAGGTGAAAACAAAAGTATGAACTTCTATGGAGAAGGAGAGAGGGTTATGAAAGATAGATAGACAGAAGCCTGGAGAAGATCTATTCTCTTGGCTATCCCTCTTTTATGATGAAGATTACTCTACCACCCTGATCAACCATAATGAATGGAGGAGTTTTGGTCATATTGCATCCAACCCCATCCTCCAACAAACTCTTAGTCAATTGGATTTAAGAGACAAGGAATCGGGAAGTGAGGAGGGCAGAAGCTGAGACTGTAGCTGCTTCCACTCTGCAGCCACAGCCTCTAATTTGACTGAATCCTACAGGGAGTCCGAGGAGCATGTCTCATTTTGCGTGGCCTTTCCTGAATTCCACCTAATTATTGGAGTAATGAGAAGAAAGCTGTAGTCCTGCTGCAGCAACTGGGTATAGGTGCTTGGATATTACATCCCCACCAGAAGATTTTAGCCCCTCACCAGATTCTTATTTCAAGGTGGAACATTGATGATTTTATTAGAAAGGGGCCTCCTGAAATGGGCAACAAGCTAGTTCTACTCCTTGCCTAGGTCTTCCTCTTAAACAATTGAGTGGATTATCATACATTACTTCCTCTTGACAATTGAGCAAGTTTATCATACACTACTTGCTTGGGGCAAGGGCTCTTTATTAGGAAGGTGGCCACTGTGGTAACTGACCAAGAAGCTAGATTGGCAGGTTGTAGATGCCTGTCTATTAATCCATCTCTCTTGAAATCTGTGGGATGGGTCCACAGCCACTCGTTCCTTTCAGTATCCCCACTAACAGAACTATATTCCTGGAGTTTCTAGAGTAAGGGATCTCAAAGGACAGCACAGAAGGAATTTCCAAAGGAGAACTTTCGGAAAAATATAAACTGGAAGGAAGGCCATGGCTTGGCAAGGGCAATCTTCCTTTGCCCAACCCTCTCTTCAAAATCACCAGATATGGGCAGTAGAAAAGGAGGAGGATCTGGAAAATCTCCTACCTCTTGCAACAGCCCTGACAGAGGAGCTTGTGTCCTAGGATGTGTGTCTTTACTCAGATTTGACTAAATTGAAAATGGCCTGGGGTGGGGCCAAGGGCTTCTTCCACCTCTCAGGGACTAAAGGTCATATGCCCCAGTGCATGTACAATTTGGGGGCAGTGACCAAACTTAATGGTGCTTTTGGATATAGGTACCCAGTCACTATCATTTCAAAAGATACAGAGGGGCAGAGACAATGAGTAGTGTTGGGAGGTTTCACACATTTTAGGTATAGGGATGAGAGGTTTCTGCTAACCCTGTGAGGTGTTCCCTTTGTCCTCTTAGATGTGCCTGTGGTCAAGTTTTTGCTGGGGAAAGCATTATAGGGATTGATGTCCTGCACATCTGCACACCCCAGTGTTAGTTATGGGAATACACTACCCCATCTCAGTGAATTCTGGCCCTCACAGTTGGACAAGTAATGGACCACACACTCCTGCTGCTCTCATCTCTGCCTCATTGTCTCACAGCAGCAATACCACCTCCCTGATGGGGAAAATGAGATTTCCAAACTGTTAAAAGACATTCTATCTGTGGATATCTCCCACTATTTCTGCCTATAGTACCCCATTACGACCAGTGAAAAATGTGAGTGGAACATGGCAGCTAACTGTAGACTATTCGCATTTGAATGCAAATGTGCCCTCTTTGGTGCCTGTGGTTCCAGATATTGTGACTCTCATGGAATCCATTATGGCATGAAGTCTTTGACCTGATAAATACCTTTTTGTCCATCTCATTCCAAGAGGACAAGCAGTCCTGAAAGATTTAAAATTAGCTGTTTCAGTGGCCCTGCCCCTAGGACCTTTAGAGTCTTTATCTCCATTTGACTTGCAAGTTCCTGACACTGAACCCACAACAACAGGTCCCCCTGGTAGAAAGAGGGAGTAACAGGATTTCACAAACCCAGTGCTCTCACTTCAAGAGATGCATGGAGTGCTATTGGGCCTTGGTGGAAACGGAAAGTATCACTGAGGTCCTCCTGAGGCAAGAAATACCCAACATTTCCCTGGGTCCTGGGTAATCAGAACACTCACCCAGGATGTAGTACATTTAGGGTCATGCTTGCCTGGTCCCCCAGGGAATGACACACTTGCATGAGTGGTGGAAGACCCCTCAAAAATGTATGTTGCAATACAAGATGAGGGCTTTCACATACTGAACTGGCATCTGGAAGACCCTGACTCAGGGATGCCCCACCAGATGCTCAATGCTGCTTCACTAATGGATTGGCCAAGATAAAGCCACCAGTGTCCATTGGGAAGCAACCATTATTTTCCTTTACTTTCAGGCAGAATATATACCACCTCTGGAACCAGAAAAAGTGCCCAATGGACAAAACTTCAAGTGGTTCTCTTAGCCCTGGATCACACGAATGCAAGCACCCCTGTGTACTTATTCACTGACACATAGACAGTCACAAATAGCTTAGCAACCTGATTAGATTCACGAAAGTAATGTGATTGGAGAATAAAAGGCCCCCCAGTGTGAGGAATGGACCTTTGGAATCAATTTGGAATCAATATCATGGTTGGTTAGGACCACAAGGTAGAGAGGTGGGATGATGAAAGTAGGTCTAGAAGTGCTTAACAACATGGGATGACAATCCAGTGTGCTGTACCCATGAGCCCTGGCACACACATACTGGGGTTAGTAGGTGATGCCTACAACTGGTTGGGTTAATAATGCCCTTGGGAATGGTCATAGAGTATCTTCAAGGAGTCCGACAATGTCCATCTATATTGAAGGGGTGGAAGTGAGCCTAAAGATATGGGTAAGATACT
>PVKH010015743.1:0-15973 GCA_004027955.1 Chaetophractus vellerosus
AAGTGTTCAGAAAGGTCCGATATGTATATAAAATATAAGTATATGTGCCTCAGAAAACTATACGATTGTAATATATTTTGGTAAATTTAATTCAGAAAGGTTTTAAATGAGGGGACAGAAATAGCAGTGGCTCTTAGGCACTGTGGAAAATCTTGGGAAGTTTTTCTGTCTTCAAATTGGAGAAAAAGAACTAGTGAAAGGGAAAAATTTGTAACCTCTAAAAAACAGAAGGGAACCAAATGTGCTACTTAAGCCAAGATTTTACCTGGGGCTTACCTAACTTAAAACTGAAAATGTGATTAAAAAACAAAGCAAGATTTTTATCATGTGCTTACCTTTCATTTGTGCTGAAGCTCCTTTTTGTTTAAGTGTGTGCAAATCTTGATGGATTTTCAGGACAGAGAAACTTAAAAATACCTGGGAAATCAATATCAGCATCACAAAAAAAAAGCATGACAGAAGCATTGGATTTGATTACATGGTGAAAACTTAGTTTTGTGACTTCTTGAGAGGAGTTTCCTGCCAAAAGATAGACAATAAGCTGTTTTAATTAAGACGTATTGTATTCTTACAGTTAGTGAGAACAGAGCTATATTTTTTCCCCTTAGAAATTGGTGAACTTGCAAAAAATATGAGATATGTAAGAGAAAAACTTGGACAATGTAATGCATGGATTTCTTTTCTATAATAAAGGTATGATTTGAAGTGGCAATATACACTTGAGATGGTATAATGTTTTTGTTTTTATATATTTACTATAGAAATTAGACTAGAAATCAGTATTTTAAGTTAATATGTCTAAAATTACATCTTTCAATGGTGAAAAATGATGATATACAGCTTCACTCCTTTACACACAGGCAGAAATGCAGGGCTACTGCTTGACCATTACCACATTAAATGTAAGGCTGACATTGGAATATAAAGTCCAAGACTTCCTTCTTCCTTCCTCCTTCCCTCCCTTTTTCCTTTATTATTCTCCTTCCTTCTCTCCTTTAAAAAAAAACATCTTGGTGGGTTATGTTTCTTCTTTGAATTTTCCGTTTTGAACACTATCCTAAGCAATTTTAATATTTTTCCTCTAGTTAATGGCATCGTTGAATGCTATTGAGCAGGGAAGTGTACTGTCAGTGAACTGGATTGGTTGAAGGGATTATGGTTTGAAGGACAGGATGGGAGGCTATGACAATAGGCCAGGCATGAGAGATTGGGGTTTGGATTAGTTTGGCAGCAGTGGAAAGAGAATCAAGGGATAATTTTGAAATGGAGGATTCAAAGGGACTTGTCAGTTACTGGGGAGTGAAAGCTATATTTATTGAAAAAGATTCAGATGTCTCCTATAATGAAGAATAAATCATGGGAATATATATATATATAGTATAAAATAAACAGAATAAAATAGATTTTAATCTAAATTTTATTTAAATGAATTCATACACCATACAATCCATCTAAAGTGTACAAACAATGGCATTTGGTATAATCAGAGTTGTGCATTGATCACTGAAATCAATATTACAGCATTTTCATTATTCCAAAAAGAAACCCCCTACCCCTTAGTAGTCACCTCACAGTCCTTCTATCCTTCCCCTGCCATAAATAACTGATAATCTATTTCTGACTTTATAAATGTATTCATATTTACATTTTGTATAGATGGTGTCTAACAATATGTAGTACCTTGCATCTAGTTTCTTTCACTTAGCATTAATTCCTTTTTTACCATTGATGGAAGAATATTAGTATACTGCTATACCCTACATTCCATAGTTTGCTTTGGTTGTATTTTTACCCAAATATCAGTCTATTATTAACTACTTGTAACATTAATGTACAGTTGTTCTGTTTCAGAGAAAAACCTTGTTATATATGCACTAATAACCACAAGAGGGTTCACTATACTATAAAAAGCCCTGTTTCGTATTTTAGCTTTCCTTCTCATGAAATATGTGGCCTTAGACTTTCCCTTTCAACCACTATTATACCTAAATATTAGCACTTCTAATCATAAACATTATAAAGTGCTTTTGACATTTCTATCCATTTCCAATCATTTACAAACCACCTTTTTGCCAATTCTTCACAGACTAAACCTCAGCTTTCCATTCTCTGTCCTCATTCTATATTCTAGTGACCTATATTCTAGCTATTAGCTCCATGAATTTGCTCATTTTATTTAGTTCATAATAGCAACATCATACAATATTTGTCTTTTTTGTCTGGCTTGCTTCACTCCACATAATGTCTTCCAGGTTCAACAATGTTGTCATACGTTTCACCACTTCATTTCTTCTTACAGCTGAATAATATTCCATTGTATGTATATGCCACAATTTGTTTATCTGTTAATCAGTTGATGGATATCTGTGTTGTTTCCATCTTTAGACAATTGTGAATAATGCTGCTATTAACTTCAGATGTCTGTTAGTGTACTTACTCTCATTTCTTTTGGGTATATACATAGTAGTATTGTGGGTCACATGACAGACCCATATTTAACTTCCTTAGGAACTGCTGCTGTACCATTCTACATTCTCACCAACAGTGAATAAGCATTCCTATTTCTCCACATCCTTTCCAACACTTGTAGTTTTCTGGTTTTTTTTTTAAATAGTGGTCGTTCTAATAGGTATGAAATGCTATCTTGAAGTTTTGATTTGAATACCCCTAATAGCTAGTGATGTTGAACATCTTTTCATGTGTTCTTTCACCATTTTTATTTCCTCTTAGAAAAAATGTCTATTCAAATGTGTTGCCCATTTTTTAAATCAGTTCTTTTGGCTTTTATTGTGGAGTTCTAGAATCTCTTTATATATCATAGATGTTAAACACTTGTTGGATGTGTGACTTCCAAATATTTTCTCCCTTTGAATGGGCTATCTTTTCATCTTCCTGACAAAGTGCCTTTTGAGGTGCAAAAGTGTTTAATTTTGGCCAGGTCCCATTTATTTATTTTCATGCTTTGGGTGTCAGGTCTAAAAACCCACCTTCTACTACCAAATTTTGAAGATGTTTTCCTACATTATATTCTAGGAATTTTATGGTCCTGGCTTTTATGTTTGGGTCTTCAATCCATTTTGAGTTGATTCTTCTATAGGGAGTCAGATAGGGGACCTCTTTCATTCTTTTGGTTATGATATCTAGTTCTCCTAGCACCATTTGTTGAAGAGACTGTTCTGTCCCAGTAAAGTGAATATGGTAGGCTTGTCAAAAATCAGTTGACTATATAGGTAAGGGTCTATTTCTGAACTCTCAATTTGATTCCATTGATCAATTTGTCTACCTTTATGCCAATGTCATGCTGTTTTGACCATGGTAGCTTTGTAATATGATTTTTTTTCAGTTAGGGCAGTAAAAAGAATTTATTGAGAAATGGAGGGAAAGAATAAAGTTTGCTGAGAAATGGGAGAGAAGGATGGATATACACACTGAGATTTGATGTGGGCTTCTCTGGGCAGAGAGAGCTATAATGTGCTTTAAGGTGAGGAAGTATGAATCCTCTGACTTCCCTCTTATTTTTCAGGATGTTTTTGGTTATTCGGGCCTCTTTGATAATTGACTTGACTATTTCTGTAAAGTAGTCTGTTGGAAGTTTGATTGGGATTCTGTTGAATGTGTAAGTCAATTTGGGTAGAACTGGCATCTAAATGATTTTAATTTTCTACTCTGTGAGCACAGAATGTCTTCCATTTGTTTAGGTCTTCTTTGATTTCTTTAAGCACTCTATTGTAGTTTTCTGAGTACTGGTCTTTCACATCTTTGGTTAAATCAATTCCTAGATATTTGATTCTTTTTGTTGCTATTGTAAATGAATTTTTTTTCTTAATATCCTCCTCAGATTGTTCATTACTAGTGTATAAAAATACTACTGATTTTTGCATGTTGATCTTGTATCCTGCCACTTTGTTGAACTGGTTTATTACCTCTGTTAGCTTTTTGCAAATGTTTTGGAATTTTTTCTAGATATAAAATCATGTCATCTGTTAATAGTGAGAATTTTACTATGAGTTTTCCAATTTGGATGCCTTTTATTTATTTTTTCTTGCCTAATTGTTCTAGCTAGAACTTCTAGCACAATGTTGAATAACAGTGGTGAACAGTTTGTTGTCCATGATCTTAGAGGGAAAGCTTTCAACCTTTCCCCATTGAATATGATTTTGGCTGTGGGTTTTCATATATGTCCTGTATCATGTTAAGGAATTTTCTTTCTATTCCTACCTTTTAAAGTGTTCTTATCAAGAAAGGGTACTTGGTTTTGTCAAATGCTTTTTCTGTATCAATCAAGATAATCATGGGTTTTTGCCTTTTATGTTAATGTGGTATATTATGTTAATTGATTTTCATGTGTAAAACCACCCATGCATAACAGGAATAAAACCCACTTGATCATGGTGTATAGCTCTTTTAATATGATGTTGGATTTGATTTGCAAGTGTTTTATGGAAAATTTTTGCATCTATATTCATTAGAGAGCTTGGTCTATAATTTCCAATTCTTTTAGTATCTTGATCTGCTGTTGGTATTAGGGTGATGTCAGCTTCATAAAATGTGTTGGGTAATTTTCCCTCTCTTTAATTTTTTGGGAGAGTTTAAGTAATATTGGCATTAATTCTTCTCAAAATGTTTTTTAGATTTTTGGTCCTGGACTTTTCTTTGTTGGGAGATTTTTGATGACTGATTCAATCTTCTTTACTTGTGATTCTTTTGTTGAGATATTGTATATCTTCTAGAGTCAATGTAAGTTGTTTGTGTGTTTCTAGGAATCTGTCCATTTTATCTAAGTTGTCTAATTTGTTGGTATACAGTTTTTCATAATATCCTTTATTTATGTGGAGTCAGTAGTAATGCTCCACTTTCATTCCTGATTTTATTTATTTGTATCTTCTTTCTTTGTCAGTCTCCCTAAGGTTTTGTCTACTATATTGACCTTCTCAAAGAACCAGCTTTTGCTTTTGTTGATTCTCTCTATTGTTTCTTTGTTTTCAATTTCATTGATTTCAGCTCTAATCCTGTTATGTATTTCCTTCTGCTGGATTTGGGATTAGTTTACTGTTCTTTTCCTAGATACTCCCGGTGTGCAGTTAGGTCTTTGATTTTAGCTCTTTCTTCTTTTTTAATGGAAGCATTGAGGGCTATAAATTTTCCTCTCAACACTGGCTCACTGCATCACATAACTTTTTATAAGTTGTGTTCTCATTTTCTTTTGTCTCAAGATATAAACTAATTTCTTTTGCAATTTCCTTTTTGATCCACTGATTGTTTAAAAGTGTGCTGTTTAATATCCATATATTTGTAAAATTTCCCCTTTTCCATCTATTATTGATTTCCAGTTTCATTCCATTATGATCTGAGAAGGTGCTTTGTATAATTTCAATCTTTTTAAATTTATTGAGATTTGTTTTGTGGCCCATAATGTGGTCTACCCTTTAGAAAGATCCATGAACACTTTTGAAAAGTGTATATCTTACTGATGTGGGGTGCAATGTTTTGTATTTATCTGTTAGGTCTAGCTCATTTATCATATTGTTCAACCTCTCTGTTTCCTTGTTGATCTTCTGTCTAGTTGTTCTATCTATTAATGTGAGTGCCATATTGAAGTCTCCAACTATTATTGTAGAGATGTCTATTTTTCCCATTTTGCCAGAGATTGCCCCAAGTATTTTGGGGCATCCTGGTTATTTGCATAGATATTTATGACTGTTATGTCTTCCCATTTATTAATTATGTAATGGCCTTCTGCATCTCTTATAACCTTTTTGCATTTAAATTCTGTTTTGTCCAATATTAGAATAGCTACCTCTGATCTTTTTTTGTTTAATGTTTGTATGAAATGTCCTTTTCCAACCTTTTACTTTCAGCCTATTTCTATCTTTGGGTCTATGGTGAGTCTCTTGTAGACAACATATAGATGGCTCAAATATATATATATATATATATTTGAGATTTTATATATATAACTTTTTTATTTTGAGGTACTAGGGGCCAGGGATTGAGCCTAGAACGTGGAAGGCAGGAGCTCAACTGCTTGAGCTATATCTTCTCCTGGCTCATATCTTTTTAGTCTTTCTGTCAGCCTGGGTCTTTTGATTGGGAAGTTTAATCCATTAACATTCAATATTATTGCTGTATAGGCATTACTTATTTTGGATATTTTATCCTTTGGCTTTCATATATCCTATCTTATTTTTGTCCATCTTTTTATCTTTTTTTGACCCTTTCTAATAGTGTTCATTTCTAAACTCTCCTCCAAATCTCTCTCTCTTCTCTTTTGCTTTCAGTCTGTAGAACTGCCTTTAGCATTTCTTGTAGAGCTAGTCTCTAGTTTACTAACTCTCTTAGTTTCTGTTTATCTGTGAATATTTTAAACTCAACCTTATTATTGAAGTGCAATTTTGTCAGATAAAGAATTCTTGGCTGGAAGTTTTTCTCTTTCAGCATCTTAAATATGTCATGCCATTGCCTTCTTTCCTCCATGGTTTCTGATGAGAAATCCTCACTAAGTCTTACTGGATGTCCCTTGTATGCAATTGATCACTTTTCTCTTGCTGTTTTCAGAATTCTCTCTTTATCTTTAGCATTTGAGATTCTGAATAGTAGGTGTCTCAGAGTAGGTCTATTCAGATTTATTCTGTTTGGAGTACATTGTGCTTCTTGGACTTGTATATTTACATCTTTTATAAGAGTTAGGGAGTTCTGGGTCATTATTTCCTCAAATATTGCCCCTTTTCCCTTCTCTTCTCCTTCTGGAACTCTCATGATACATGTGGTAGTGAGCCCCTGCTCCATTTTTTTCCCATTCTTTTCTCTACCTATTCTTCTTTTCAATTTCAGTGGTTCTGTCTTCTAATTTGCAAATTCTTTCTTTGGTCTTTTCAAATCTGTTGTATGCCTTGAATGTATTTTTAATCTCATCTGCTGTGTCTTTCATTCCCATAAGTTCTGTTATTTTTCCATTTGAGCTTTCAGAGTCTCATCTCTTAACAGATAATATACTTTACTCTCAAATATTAGGTTGGCTTTGATAAGACACATAAAAATTCCAAACAATGGATTTACTTTCACTTCCAATTTAGAAAGTAGGTAAAATAGTAGAATCACACAACTTGTTTAATCAATGTAGAAAGAAAATGTTTATCTTGGATAAAAATACCCCCACATTTCCCCTCCTTCTCCTAGAGTATATAATGTGAAAGTAATAGAGTTTTTTTAATGCATTTAATTAAGCAGTATTTCTCTTTGTATCATTCATTCATTTGGTGTAATGTTTCTTGTTGGATAATCTAGCACAAATAGCTCAGAGTTTTGTTTCATGGTGTTTTTTCCCCACTTTCCTTGCTTAGATGGTCTTTCAGATTTGGAATATCTTTAAAGCCCTTGTCTACATGGAATATTTCTACTCATTCAATAAGACATAGGTCAAATAATAATTACAGGGAGTTAGTAGCTCTCTTTCCAAGTTTACCTAGAACTCCACATAAACATCTCATAAGATGTTATTTTGAGCAATCATGTCTTGAAGACGAAGATCACATACTCTTATTTTCCTCATTACCTGACACATAGTAGGAATGTATTTAAGACTGTTAAGCTGATGAATAAATGAAAAACAGATGAACTTCAGAACACCATTGAGAGCATTTCAAACCCTGAGTTTAGCAGTCCTTTGTTCTAAGGAACACTAATGACTTTCAGAAGTCCTGAAGTAGTACAGAGATTTGGTGAACAAAAGATTTCATTTTTGGGTCAAATGAGACTGTTAAAGTAATTTCACTTGAAATCCATAATGCACATTGCCTGACTACATTTTTTAAAATATGACTGCTGATGGTGCTTTCTTTCATTTTTTCTTTCCAATTCTCAATCTATTCTTGAATGCTATGAGTATCATCTTGCTATTCAGAATGAGTGTCCAATTACATTTAATTGCATCACTTTTCACAGTTACAATTCCCACCATGACCAATGTTTCTAGGTTCCTGGATAACTTTATGAGTAATCTATTTTTTTTTAATTTCCAATTTGAAATAATGGCATAGTCAATTTGCTTCTTATGTTTCTCTAAATTATACATGTATATGGTATCAATGGCCTTTAACCATCTAGAAAAAGTTTTTAATTCATTTTTAATTATAAATCTGCTGTGATTTTGCTTAGACCAGGCACATTATAAGATATAACACTTTTCTTTGCTATAACAATTATATTTCTCAGTTGGCCAGTTATTATGCCAGAACAATCAAGTAACCTGAGGTAGTTAGCCAAGGGAGATAATGGTTGCAAATGGAAGGTTTATTTGCAACACTTAACAGAAATGGATGCCTTATTTTGCATCTTGAAGTGAATAAATTTTATATATTACCAGGCAGAGAAGATGAAGGGAACCATAACTCTTTATCTTATAGTTTAAATAATGCATTCAACCCTTTTTCCTGCAACTTTAGTGAAATCAGTTTCTTTGAATGAAGTTATGTTTTCATTTACATAGAGAAAGAGGGGAAACTTAGCCCTCTCATTTGGATAGAAAGGGTCTTTCTTGGCAATGGAATTTGGGTCAATCATTAGCATATGAGATACCTACAAAATTTCCACCAAGTTGAATTTACTCTCTCTCAGTGTCTCCAAACTGAGAGAAAAATACCCGACTATGATACAGTTTATCTGCTGGTACTCATTTAAGCAACTTCTGTTAAAGGGCTTCCATTTGCACAGAATTTCATCTTTCCCAAAGTACACTGGTTTCATAGTTAGCTACAGTAATTTACAACCAACTTTTTCAACAAGGATTTCTGGATCTCCAACTAATGCTCAGAACTCTATCAATCCATGAGTGTTCCGGAGGTGAATACATTATACAAACTCCTTAGGCAGTTTATAAACTAGGAAGGACAATGGATATCAAAGAAATTAAGACAAGTGGGATGACTTACAATAAGTAGACATTTGGAGAGCAAATGAAGGCCAATCAGGGTTATAGCTGGGAGGCAGCCAAGCCAGATATTGAACATTTGTGCCAGCATTTAAGCTCCTGATCTACCTCCTGTGGCTCATAAAATGCACAAAGGTTTCAAAACTCAGTTATGGTGAAGAGTCAGAAAGACTGAGGTTAATTTTTTTGTTTTAATACTTAGAAAATGCATTTCCTGAGCCTTGATCTTCTCATCTGCAAACTCAGAACATCTATCTCATAATGCTGTTGTGAAGACTGAATTAATATCATATATTCTATTCAGCCATTGATACCTAGAGCTTAATAAAAGCTGCCCATTGATTTTAGTAAGAACCTATGAAGGAACTTTACAATAATGGAAGATTAAGGGAAAATGTAAAATTTTCTAAGAAGACTTTAGTCTAACTCTCCTATTTAAATTCTGGTCAGTACAGCTTCTCAATTTAGAAACTGTGTTTGGAAAAAAATCTGTAATAGTGATGAATAGTTAGCTTGGGGACAGCCTGGAGGGGAATATTGATAACTGCCCACCAGCCAGCTTTCCTTCCCTCCTTCCTTCCTTCTTTCCTTCCTTTCTTTCTTTTTACTCTTTCAGCACTTACAGGAAGGTTTTTTTGCCTCTGCTGAAGGAATTCTTATGTCCAGTCTTCCTTGTGGCAGGGGAAAGAGGAAGGAAGCTCAGAGACAAGAGAGAGGTTTTCAAGTTCAAAGGGAACTTTTGAAGATACATAGTTAGTTCACGCCTACCTAGTCTAGGACCAGGGAATACAGCTCTGAGTATCTTAAATAACAGCTGTCCTAGTCATCAGAGCTCTTAGGGAGCCAGTGCAGAAGCAGAAACAGAACCCAACGACCATCACCACAACAACATAAAGTAAAACCAGACAAACCGAAACTTAAGAATACCAAACAAAGCCCTGGAGCAGGTTTTCTTTGCTTTTGGTAATAAACACCCAATTATTCAACTTCTTTTCACAGTAAAATAAGCTGGTCTATTGGTAGAAGCAAAACTTTTAATATAAAACCTATGTATTTGAAATTTTACACACAAATGACTTATTCTCCTCATCCAGTTCTCAGTTAACATGTTTGTTTAAGGAATGATTACATTACCATTAAGCAAAAAGGGCTTAAAATGTAACTAATAGAGCAATTCCTTTAAAAATTTTTCTGTACTTTTCAAAAATACCATTTATTCTCAGATGGTAAAATACCCTATTACAATTATTCTCTGTTCTCCACCTTTTTCTTCTCCTTAATTGAATCATTAGACATATAGTCAGGGTAGTACTTTATGGGTCATAAAAACTATGTTTCACCTATAAATTCTTTCTCAATTTTCTATGCCCAATAGGAAGGGATTTGGGATATGTCACCAGGAGAACAGGGATTATGAAATGACATCTTCGATTGTTAGCATTCTGTGTGATTTAGAGACACTGAATTTAGTGGGTTCAATTTTAATCTGTTTTACAAGAATATGTCACTTTATATCATGTGAAAAATATTCTTCCTCAATTGGGATACAAAACTTGAAAACACTTCTTTTAACCTTGCAATATATCTCCTAGAATAAAAATTTTAAAAATATATCTTTACTCTTTATAAAGATACAGACCATTTTTTCCCCACAGTCTGCATCCTAGATTAATTGCCATGTCTATAAATCACTGGCTGTCCTAACATTTAATATGCTTGTTGTTTTGCTGTTCATATGGCATGAAGACAAAGCATTTGATTTCTGTATTACAAATTAATATTTACTTATGTCATGTAAGCATGTTAACATTTCCAAATAAAATATAGTTTATCAGCAACATTCAGCCAGTTGATTACCCAAGCATATCCTCAAAATTCCTTGGAATTATGATTTGTACTTACCTCCAGACCCTTTAGAAAATAGAGATAATGCAAATTGAAAGCTAACAATATGGTGGAGTTAGACAATTTACCAAAAACATCTACACATATTTTCCATAAATATAGATGCCCAGATCATTTACAGTTTTCACTTGTTAAATTAAAGACTCTGCAACTGTCTGTCCTTATTGTTTTCCATATGGAGCTATCTCCTCAAAGGGTTATAATCCATTTGCTTGTAAAGAATAAGTGATATTTGAAAGAAGGCAACAGGCAGAAAATTCAAAGTAAATGACTGTAGCTTGAAAAATCATCTTTTAACATTTGGTCAATTAGTATGAAAAAGTCCTAAATCCCTGCTCTCAGAAATGCCAAATCTATATATGCATCAAAAGTTGTTCAATTTTATTCCATCCACAGACCTATGATTTAAAAAAATAAATAGAAGACACCTGAGTAAAACATTTGAAAATGATCTTATTAATAGCTAATCAATATTGGACAAGAACCACATGGTTTTTTTTTTTCTCTGTTGTACACGGCTCTACATGTATAGTTATCACATAGCCGTAGATTGAATCTGAGTTAGGTAGTCAATAATAAACATGTTTTTTTCGTAACTCTGATGTCTTTTTTGTTTAGAGGTAGGTAGTTTGATAAATTTCCATTCATTTAAATGCTCTCTTCAAAATAGTTAAAATCACATAGCAATAGAATATTATTACGAAAATGTTTCAATGCTGAGAGAAAATACTGCCTTATATATAATACCTGAGTATGTCTACAGATACAATTTCTAGGTGTTGTTTACACTGTGTAAATATATACACATTTAGCTGTAAACTGGGCAGTTCATTTTGAATAAAATTATTCTATCCACATATCACAAAACTTACCTATTCTGAGTGTGATGCATCAATGAAACTTTACTTTTGTCAAACTCTTCCAAGTCAGAGTCATTGTTTAAGAGAATGTGTTTTTCCTGTTTGTCTGCTTCCATCATTTTCACTTTTGAAAGTCTTGATTCAATAATCTCTGAACATCTGCTTAAATCCTACCCTGGTTTTAAACGAGTGGCTGTAAATTCTGTTTGTATCCTGTAACAACACTTAGGACTACACCTCAGGGCAGGTGGCTCCTTAGACTGAGATCTCCAACTTGCTGTGTTAAGTCTGTAGCCCAAGTGGCCTCTGGGGCTTTTCTGCCAAATGCTCCACCCCCTCACACTACAGGTAAGATTTCGCCTTCACAGGACCAAGGGAATGTGGGGGGTGGGGAAAAAGGGAAGAACAAGTCCAGCAAGGACTCACATGAGGAGAGGGAATGGGAGAGCCAATGTTTATAAATGTCCAACAACTTGTTTTGTGACTTTTTCATCTAAATTTTTCTTTTATCTGATGCCGTTATTTTAAAAAGTGTTAAAGAAAAAAAATTAAAGGGAAAAAAGCCACAGTGGCATTTTGAGATTATGAATCCTACAAGATATAAGTTTAAATCTTAGGCAAAACACTAAATAGCATTCTTGAGAAAGGTTTTTTTTTCTCTAGCTCAGGCTATTGTAGTATTCAGGTTCTGATGATTTTATTTAAGTCAGAATACAGGTTGTCTCAGATAACATTTTAAAAATCTTTATTCTGCTATTTTACACTGGCAATAAAAAATTAGTACATATATTTGGCTATAGATAAAGCTCATTAATCACGTGATTATTAACAAGTTTCACAAAATTAGTAGATTGCTCCTAGGCGAACAATTTTCTTCTTAATTTATTACTTCTGTTTATTTTGCAAATGGTAGTTACTTGCATATACAATTTCTTTTTACCTTGGTCTTAGTGAAGTGGTTTCAATCCTGTCTGCACATTAAACTTAGCTAGGGTGTTTTGATTTGTTTTTTTAAGTACCAATACCAGGGGCCTAATCCAGATGACTTATATAAGAATCTTTGCAGAGATAGCCCATTCTTTTTTTTGTTATCTCAACATCCAGATAGTTTTGAAAAATACTGTCCTAAAGGTCTATTTTCAATTGTGGTTTATTAGATAAGTGTTTTGGGTTGTAACCATCATAAATCGATGTACCAGCCAATGGATGGTGATGCAAATAATTCTGTCCCTTTCTGGTTTGTACCACAAAAACATTTGTTTGTTTTTCAAAATCTATTTACTGGCTCAGTCATGTAAACTCTGAGGACTCAAAAGATGGTAGGGTTGTGAGATGGAAGAAGCCTAAATCCCTAAATTGTCACTTTGAAGATACCTCCCAGTACAGCCGTCTTTTCCAAAACACCCACATTGGGCTGTTCTGTGAACTGCAGTTAAACTTTACTGTGGTAAGCCCTGAAATTTGGGGGTTTCTTATTTATAGCAGCTAGCCTATCTTCACTAATACATTGAGGAAAGTGTCAGAAGATGAGTTGAATAATCAGGTCTCAGGAAGAGAAGGATCCAGGCCAAATGCGAGAATCCCAGAAACAGCAATTGCTGATCTTAAATCTATACACTCCAGTTTCCATGTAACTTCATTCTAAAATTCTGTTTACTTTGAAGAAGAATCTGAATGGTCCAAAATTGATCAACTGTGCAACCCTGGATCCATTAGTTAGCTATGGCCTACAGAAAAGAGCCTGGGAATCCACACTTGTGGACAGACTGTCCGTCTTGGGGAAGACTTGAGAAGTCACTTTCAGTGCACTTCGCTTACCAGGAGTCCGGGCTTTCCCTCCGCACCCCATTGGATTTTTTGCTGTTGTTATATTTCAGTTTTACTGCTGTTATTTCTAAAGTGCTTTTGTGTAAATCCCTTCAAAGCCTATATAAAATTAGTAGGGCATAAATAAATAAATGTATAAATAATAAATAGATTGAGGACTCTATTTCTTTCCTCTTGTTAAATTAGCAGTGGCATTTATTTCTCCCCAGGACTTTGGCATCATTTATATTCTCCAAACTCGTCAAAGATTTCTAACAGTAGTTCACTGATCTCATTTACACATTTTACCTATATGCTGAGATATAATTATCCTCCCACCATGAAAATTTAATTCATTTACAACAGTCAAGTATTCTCTTACAATCTCTTCATTCATATTAGGTTTTATTTCCTTTTACCATGATGAAGATTATTTTTCTTGACAGGGAAGATAGAAACATGATGACAGAGAAAATGTGCCTCATATTGTCCAGCAATAGTATTTCATAGGCTGCTGAAAAATGTCCTTTGTATTTCATGATCTTTCCTGATTTGAATTTAACCTAAAGTGTGGACATTGCTATTCAGAGGACTTTTTAAAAGTCTATACTTATTATGAGCTTTAGATACAATGACATGAATCTAACTGATATGTGTTATCTTCTTATTGATTTTAAGTACCTTTTTCCCACCACTTGTATATGAATTTTAGAATGTGACATCATCAGAGCATATTAGATGCATCATATGTAGTCTTTCTGACATTATTTATGTTCCTTATATCTTTCTCAATAGGATTATTTGTGACTGAAAAAATAAAAATTATCTTTCTGAGAACCCCTAAGCTACCTTGTGTGACAGAATCTCATATCATGAAATCAATACTATCCCTTTCCTAGATGTTTGGATTTCTGCCTTCAAGGATACATGTCTTCATCTTCCCAGTTATTATAAACTCAAAAATGGCATGGCTTCTTTCTCTTTTTTCTTTTTTTTTGCAATGAGAAAGACTAGTGCCACCTGAGGAAGACTAGGCATTGTCAAAAGGAGTGATTGATTATTGCATTTCAGAATTTTATTCTCGGATGTTCAGTCTTGAAAAATTGATAATCACTAGTCAAGCCACAAAACTAGTCAAAACACAGCAAAATAAAATGTAAAAACCAGAATGACAATTTATGAATTGACATTAATAGATCTATATCAACCAGGATATGCATTTTCATTGTTGATTGTAGCAGTTAGCTCCATTCCAAGTCTCAGTAAACTTTAAGAGAGCTCATTAGGCACTCTAAATCTGTAGTTACAACGTCAACTGAGCTGAGCTTTCAGCACCACCTGAGCACAATGATGTGTTTTCCTAAGCATCTCCCTTTCTGTTTCCATGAAGCCCTTGTCAAATGTATTCTATTTCCCTCAAAACTCTATCTGCCCTTACTTCAAAGACTTAATAGATGAATAATCTTAATTTGAAAAAAAAAATCTATGTGCATCTGCAACAAACATGCCTCTTTCCCTTTTTTTGTAATATTTAGTAATTCATTTCTGTGTGCCATATGAATTATATCTGCCCCCAATGTTTATGGCTTAATAGTCAGGAAGATATACACGTATATCAGTAAGTCCCTTATAACATTATAAACACTATTATAGTGGTGTGATTGGATTTGAGGAACTATCAAAATAGAACTTTGACCAGACAGGTGAGCCAGAATTCTTCTTTTCTGTAATGCATGAACAAGATCTTGGAGAATAAGGAAGGGTTAGAGAGGACAATAAGTGGGATGTTCTCATCAGAGGACTCAGCATTTATAAAACGGTGGCACAAAAAAGAATAGAGATTTTTAATTTGTTTGTTTCCCTGAAGAATTGCAAGGTTTATAATTTATTTATTTATTGTATGATTGAAGCAAAGGGGGGTGTATGGAAGGTAAGGAAAATGATTGGAAAAGAAGTAGGGAATAAACAAGGTCAAAATTATAAAGAATCTTAAGTGCTCATGCATTATTCTGAACCTTCATAGGAGGTGGGATGGCATTGAAGGATTTCAACATGAAAGGCCATGATAAATTTACATTTCCAAAATATATTCTGACATCAATATAAAAAATGGGGGAAGAACGGGCAAAGCTGGAGGCAAGCTATTGAAGTAACATAGGAATTTTGTGGTATGGAGATTAGTGGATATTGGAGAATTGGGGCCCATAGATGTTAAGGAATTAGAATGAACTTGTCATCATAGATTATTAGAAATAGAAGATAAAGTAGAAGACATCCCAGATTATGCCCAAATTTCTGTTTGGATATATGAGCTGTACTATTTGTCATGTTAAAAAATGGAGCAAAAAACAGATTTAGAAGAAAGGTAATGAGTTTTGTTTGAGATAAGAGCTGTTTTAATGTGTCTGTAAGATAGCCAAATAGGATTTCCAATAGATTTTGGATACATATGTTTGAGATTAGCAAAATTGGGTAG
>PVKH010015744.1:0-15981 GCA_004027955.1 Chaetophractus vellerosus
GTGACTATATTTCTGGATATTTGTATGATTTCTCTTTTGAGAAATTAATAAGAGCATCTCAGAGAGAGTCCTTATGCTCTCTGACACTTGTAGGGGCAGGGGTGAGTGGAGGACTGGGGGAGGTGGGAGGGAAGCAGAATTCTCAGATACAGTACAAACTATTGGTACATTCAGGGCCCTCTTTTATTTCTCACTTTCCTACTGGCATCAAAGATCTCAAAGAAGTGATTTATACTCTTCCATTGCCTTATTTATTCCCTTCATACACTTCCCACAATCAAGCTTCTGTTTCACATTTTTCCTACATTTTCTTCTCTGAAGCTGTAATTGCATAATGAAGTGATCTTGCATGGATACTCTTTCTTCTTGATCCCTTTCCTAGATCAGTGTCGTTCTGGTGATAGCATTCTGGCAATCCTCTGTCACATGACGCCTCTTTCTCTTTCTCTCTCCCCCCACCCCCTCTGGCTTCATACACTTTTTCTCTGACTTCTGGCTTCTCTTCATAAGGTCTTGAGATGGGAGAATGTTGGCTGTGTTGGACGCCTAGCAAGGAGACTGATTTTCTTGGTGTGGAGAAAGCAAGACGAGTAGTGGATATAATCATAGAGGTCAGAGAGGCGGTGGTGGTAGAGGAGGTACAGATTAGATATCGCTTTTAAGAGAGTCTCATTAAGAATTTGTTCCCTTGTGGTTCTGAGAGCTCTGAGACAGAACCACGGAAATTTATAGCCTTCCAGCAGTAACGAACAGGTATTTGATTTTTATTTTTTAGCAAAACAAATAGACTTAAAAGTCTAAAAGCTTCATTGGAAAGAGAGAATTTGCTAAATTTCTTTAGCTCTCCTTTACTAGGTCAGACTAGTAGATGGATAAGACTGTAGAATTTCCACCTAGGGAAAACCCCATCAGGAAGAAGGAGGTTATAAATTAGAAGATTAAAATTAACTGAATCTTCTTATTCTGGGGAATTTAAGGAAGAGAAAGTTTGACACGGTGGGGGGTGGGGGAGAAAAAGGAAATGGCTATCTAGGTCTATTTCACAAGTCCATCTCACTGGACTGGTAAAATTAGAGACTCTGAAGCATTACCTAACAAAAACTTTCAGATTTAGGAATCGGAGGAGATTCCAGGATTGCGGGGGGGAAAGTGTGTGTGTGTGTGTGTGTGTGTGTGTGTGTGTGTGTTTCAGCAAGTCAGTAGTTAGTAGCCCAGATCAGTTATAGATTTAATAAAAACATATTTTCCCTTTACACATTAGAGTTGTATTTTGTGTCCCTGTTAGGGGCTAGCTAGACACATAAATATTTCTGGAAAAATATATGTAATGCATGGGATCGACAGAAATTCTTTATGCTTTCCCAAAGTTCAAAAATTTAGTGGGTAATATTTCTCATTCAGTTGCTTCTTCTACCATTCTCGGATGCTTTTGTTTCAGAATTAGATGGAGTTGTCACCAAGTTCTCAGGCCACTAATAGCCTTTGTGCATTTTTAGAATATAGACCAACGCTCATAAGCAAAGAAAACAATAAAAAACTAGATTGTCCACCTGCATCAGATTCCTCTCACTTCTTTTTCTTCCAAGCAGTTTATCTTCCCTACCTTCAGGGTCTCTAACCAGAGAACAAATATAGGTTTCCAGCAGTATTTTAAGGGCCTTTCACAGTCCCTAGGTTATTTCACAGAATGCAGTTATCATGTTTTGTTGTTATTATTTCTGTTTGGCATTGCCTTTTACTCTTTAACTAATGTTGGGTGAGGAAGAAGTATCACCTGCCATTCATACTTATTACATGTTTGAAACAGAAAAAGACAATACTTTTAGTTTTAAATGTTAATAGAGCAAATTTTTTATAAAGCTGAAAATACACCAGAGTTTACCTTACCAATCTACTGGGTTTTTATTTGTTCATTTGTTTGTTTTGATTTGATTTTTAATAACAAAGAACAGAAATTATCATCGCTATTTTGAAGTGAAGAAAAACTGGAGCAGAGGAAGGTTAAATGATTCATCTGTGCTTCAGAGTGTTCTACCCCATATCCCTGGTCAAATATTCACTCACAAGTGGGCCATTTACTTTAAATGGACTCCTAGTCGGCAGGGATTATCTTCCCAACAGTTTAGGCAGCTCAGTTAGCAAAATCAGAGCTGGATTTAGCTCTCTATAGCGCTCCCATTCCCTTTCCCACATCTTTGTACTTGAGCACTGGTTCTGGAAGTGTGGACCCCAGACCAGCAGCGAAAGCATTTCCTGGGAACTTTTTGAAATACACATTCTGAGGCCCTTCCAGACCTACAGAATCAGGCAATTTTTGTGTTGACAAGCATTCCAGGTGATTCTGATACACACTGAAGCTTGAGAACCACTGTTTCCCTTCAGGAGAGGATCAGAGAG
Source organism: Chaetophractus vellerosus (assembly GCA_004027955.1). Taxonomy (NCBI): domain Eukaryota; kingdom Metazoa; phylum Chordata; class Mammalia; order Cingulata; family Chlamyphoridae; genus Chaetophractus; species Chaetophractus vellerosus. The sequence goes on from PVKH010015744.1 coordinate 2,398, forward strand.
AAAAAATGCCCAGAGAGTATCCTGGAGAGTACATTTCAATAGCTTTTAATATTGGGTGTTTAGTGTGGGTAATGAACAAATGATTGGAAGTGATCACAAATCGAAACACAGAGATCCTTTAAGGACTCTTTAGAAGAAATCAATCTTATGTCAAGGCACCTCTCCTCTACCTCAGTCTCTCGCTTGAGACGTCATTTCCTCATAGGGACAACTAATAGCAACTCAACACAAAATTCTCTTTATTTTAAAAGCACTTTCTGTCCCAAGACAAGCTAACAAAGGCAGTTCCTTATTTTCTCAATCCTATGGCAGTAGGTAGCCTGCACCTACCATCAATTCTGTTTACTGGTGATTTCTTGGCAGGGAAAGTTTAAGTGCCTTGACTATATCCATAGAAATTCAAAGACTGCAGAAGAAAAAAATATTCTTTTGGTTCCCATTAAAAGCTTTATTTGATGGCTCTCTCACTGATTTCTATTATTATATTATATTTCAAAAATAATGATGCTCATTAAAGGCAAATCCTAAATAATGTTCTGGTGCTTTCTTTGATTGAACCTGATTTTTAAAAAATCATTTGACCCAATCTACATTTAATTATGATATGAAGGCTACTTACTCCCTGTTACATTTGGTTGCCTAGGATAGATGCAGATTTGGGTCTCCTGGAGAGCCATGCCTGGGCCCTAGTCATCTTTGACTCCCTGGTGGCCAGCATGGTATCTCGCTCAGCATGGCATTTGCCCAATAACTATTTCTTGAATGTATGGTATGTGAAGGAGTAAAGACACTTTTAGAGTTGGAGAGATCTTGTGATAGAGCAGAAGGAGAAAAGGCAGTTAAACAACAAACTAAATTCTTAAAACCCAGCATTGGACCGAATGCTGATAACAACTTGACCAGGTATTCTGTCACTGCAGATGATTTTGCAATACCAACATCTAATAACCAATCAAAAGACTTTCAGAATTAGAATTTGGGTATGCTTTCAAGCTGTGCTATACTTTCACCTACTTTTTTATATGGTGAATCTTGGAACCCCAAAGTCAACAGACAATAAGCCAGTTTTTCACTAAAATCCACTTTTGGAGGCAGTAATAAAACTGATATGCAAATGTTAGAATTTTCATCAAGTAAAGAACCAAATTTCCAAAATGATGACACAAGTTTCTGAAAAGATAACCACACAGCACCCTATGTATATTAAATAAGGGACTGGACTATAGAGTTGAATAATTACTGCCAGTGATTTTTTGACTTGATAGATTTTTCTATCCCCCATATGCCAATCATACATATTATATTAGTCAGCCAAAGGAGTGCTGATGCAAAATACCAGAAATTGGTTGGTTTTTATAAAGGGTATTTATTTGGGGTAGAAGCTTACAGTTACTGGGCCATAAAGCTTAAGTTTCTTCCCTCACCAAAGTCTGTTGCTACATGTTGGAGCAAGACAGCTGCCGACGTTTGCCAGGGTTCAGGCTTCTTGGGTTCCTCTCTTCCCAGGGCTGCGTTTCTCTCTGGGCTTAGCTCCTCTGTTTCCTCCACAAGGTCATCTGTAGACTATGAGGTTCTCTTGGCTTTGCCTCTCTCCACAAGGCCAGCTGTAGACTATCAGGTGAATGGCTTGTCTCTATCCTGAGGTCTTCTCTCCTTCCTCACGACCAAGCTCTCTTACTTCCCGGGGCTCCAGCTCAAGACTCCAACATCAAAACTTCTCCCTCTGTCTTTTGCCATGCCTTTTATATTTGATTCCTCCACCCACCAAGGGGTGGGGCTCAATGCCCTACTGACGTTGGCCCAGTCAATGCCCTAATCATAACTTAATCATAAGTTAATATGATTAATAGACCAGTTTACAAGCATAATCGAAAATCTATTCTTGGAATTCATAATTACATCAAACTGCCAAGCTGCTACACTCCACCTTCTGAATTCCAAAAATACATTACAATATTTTAAAAAAAAACTTAAATCAGTAACAATGAAAGTACAAAATCATATCATAATCATTTTAAAGAAATACAGTTCATCTTGAGGTAAAATTCCTTCTAGCTGTAGACCTCTGAATTTTACAAGATCATTTATCTTCTTCCAATACACAAATGGAGAGACAAAGGAGAAACCTTTTCATTACCATAAGGAGAAATTGGGAGGTTAAACATGAGTCATGGGTCCTCAACAGTTCAGTAAACCTGCAGGGCATCCTCCATTCGATTTCAAAGTCTGAGAGTCATTCTTAAGATGATGGTTTCTTCTCCTTGGGGCCCCATGGGGACCCACCCTTTCCATAGGCTTGCCCAATGGCCATTTTCTTGGATCCACCCTTATCAAGCATCCGGTGTGTGTCGACCAAGCTCTAGACCTCACCCTCCAAGAGTGTTGGGGTGATTGCCACACCTTACCCAATCTTTGGGTTAGAGTCTTAGCCCACCTAGTACAGTGAAGTGAAGATAACATTCCCCCTAACCTTTGGCATACAGGCTCAACCCTCTCAGAGCAATGAGTTGACCACCTGGCATTCCCTAATCCATGGGAGACAGGTCCACCCCTCTCAGACCTATGGGGTGCTGACCTTAACCACCCTAATCCTTGGGGAATGTGCTCCACCCTCCCTGCATCCTGGGGCAGCAAGACTCTTCCTGAACATAGGGTGGGAACATCCACCCTCTTCAACTGCTGGGGCAAAGTCACCCTCTCTGTACACATGGGTGGGGCGCCTCTCTTGGCCCAAGGTGATGTCTTAATTCCAGATCTCAGCTTCCATGGTTTTCTTCTTAAAGCTGTTTCTCCTTCAATCTGCCCTTTCCATGTCCCTTTTAGTCCAAGCTAACAATGATTTTGTTCATACAGTGCTCTCAAAAACATTGCTGGTTTAGCATGCAAGAAGCAGGGGTCTAAGCCATCAGACAGTAAGACCTTCCACAAATCTTTCCAAGATAACGCCATCTTCAATCCTGATTTACAAGTTCCAGGTTTAGCTAAGTCTTCAAATGGGACACTTTCATCTGGGAACTTGATTGCCAGAAACTTGGAAGTCCGGAATTAGTTTCTGTTTTCTTTGTGCCCAATAATTCAGTCCTGAGCTTATCCCGCTCATCTAGCATTTTGCTAAAAGGAGAAGCCAAGCTGCATTCTCTGGTTTTACCTGGGAACGTTCTTCAGCTAAATTCTCAAGTTTACCATTTTCAAATTCTGTCTGCCATATAACACCAGGAGTTAATCTTGCTAAGTTCTCTGCAACTTTAAAACATGGATCACCTTTCCTCCAGTTTCCAATAATAGTTTCATTATTTACTTCTAAGGCCTCATAAAAAGTACCTTTAGCATCCATCGCACAATTATTTCCTTCTAAGGCCTTATCAAAAATAACTTTAGGGTCCATATTGCTACCAACAGTCTCTGCAAAGCAATCTAGGCCTCTTCCATCAAGCATCTCAAAATTCCTCCAAAAACTACCCCTTACCCATTTATAAAACCTTTCCAACGTATTGGTAATTGCAAAAGCACTTCCCTACTCCTCAGTACCAAATTTTCTATTAGTCAGCCAAAGGGGTCCTGATGCAAAATACCAGAAATCGGTTGTTCTTTATAAAGGTTATTTATTTGGGGTAGAAGCTTACAGTTACTGGGCCATAAGGAATAAGTTTCTACTCTCACCGAAGTCTGTTGCTATGTGTTGGAGCACGGCAGCTGCCGACGTTTGCCAGGGTTCAGGCTTCTTGGGTTCCTCTCTTCCCAGGGCTGTGTTTCTCTCCGGGCTTAGCTCCTCTGTTTCCTCCACAAGGCCAGTTGTAGACTATCAGGTGAATGGCTTGTCTCCATCCCGGGGTCTTCTCTCCTTCCTCATGACCAAGCTCTCTTACTTCCCAGGGCTCCAGCTCAAGACTCCAACATCAAAACTTCTCCCTCGATCCTTTGCCATGCCTTTTATATTTGATTCCCCCACCCACCAAGGGGTGGGGCTCAATGCCCTACTGACGTTGGCCCAGTCAGCACCCTAATCATAACTTAATCATGCCCAGATTAATAGACCAGTTTACAAGCATAATCGAAAATCTATTTTTGGAATTTTAATTACATCAAATTGCCAAGCTGCTACACATATTAAACTAGGTTTTTTTAATCAATGTTTTCTGTATACTTTTCCTATTTGAATTTTAATATTAAGTACTCTTTCTTAACAATCTTGTTTGAAAATTAGAATGTGGATTGTTCACCACTCAATAGTGTTCAACACTCTACCCTGAGCACCTAAAACAGCATCTAGTACATAATAAACACTTAATAAAATTTCTAAATTATCTTGATAAAAGTCTATACCTTCCCTACCTTTAAACACATAAAGACAGAAATAGGTTCCAAGTCCATAAGAACATGTGAAAAACTCATTGTAAGTCTTAACCATCAGCTCAAGTGATATTTGTTGATGAAAATTATATGGTACACACCTGAGATTTGGAATTAATTCCGTATAACTCTGAATTCAGAGTGCTAAAGGCTTACTTGAAGCATGTTACCATTTTCTGAGTATGTACATAAAAAAAGAAGTTGAGGAGAGAGCATACAAGACTTGCTGGGCTCCAAATGGAGCTCGACTCATCTGCATGGAACCTGAGGGTGGAAAACAGAAAATAGTCAATTGGTTCTGCTGGAATAAGCCCAATTCTGTTGCAAGGAAAGGAAGAGAGAGAAAAGACTGAGTTTCAGGATTCAACAAAACACCTCACTCCCCTCACCTGCTCTCATAAGACCAGGCAGTGGGCAAGAAAGAATGTGGGAACCATTTCTGTGTACCTTTGAATACACAGTGACCCTACATAATAGGAAAATGTGGCTCAGTGAATGTTCAGTTAAATCTGACCAATCAGAATAATTTCTGTTATACAGGTGGAGTAACTATAATGGAATTGGATGGAGGTGGGCTTGGGGTGGAAAGAGGCTATTTCCCTTCTGCTACAAAATCTAAACCTTAAAATTTCCTAAGATTCGTCTAACTTAAATTTAAACTTTAACAAAAATTGTGGACTTTAAAAAAAAAAGGGTAGGCACTAAAATTAAGTAAGCTGGGAGTGTTCAGGGTGAAAAAATACTTAGTAATTTAAAGAAAAAAATAGAATTATTATTGTAAAAATCACCAGAATTTTTTTTTGTTCCAAATATGAGTCTGTTAAAGCATTGTAATTATTGCTATAATTAAATAGAAATCCACATGCTGTTGCCATCTGATCATATTACCAGAGCCTTCTCTTGATTAAATTTAAAAGTATTTATTCTACTGAAGTCTTTACAAGATCTAAAACTTCATTATAAATCGTAGCACACAATACCAACAAGCTGGCAGAACTCGACATTCTCATTCTCTCCTTTGCTGCTCTCTCTTTCCTTTCCCACTTCCTTCCTTCCCTCTTCCTCTTTTGCTTTCCACAAAGCCAGTAAAAGGATCTATAACAAATCCCTATATTCATTATAGGGATTAGGAATGTGGACTCTCACAATAACAGAATGCCTGGTTTAAATATTGTCTCTTTGTCTTACTAGCTATGTGATCATGGCAATTTAAGCATTCTGTGCCTCATTTTACCCATCTGTAAAATAGGTAATAATTGTGTCTACCTTTTAGGATTGCTGTGGGGGGGGCGGGGGGGGGAATCTGTTTGGTTTTACAACAGCATTTAATACAGGATAAAAACAATATGTACTATTTTCGTTTCTTTGAATATGTAAAACATTTTGTGTTTCTATCCATAGTCTCAAAATCTAATGTTCAGCAGTATTAACGGCTGATTAGCTTAGAGAAAAAAAATCACTATTAATCAGTCCTTTGATTTTTAATTGAAAACCCAGATTACCATTTTCTTGCATTATCTCATTGATAAACAATCTAAAACCATAAGATTGGGGCCAGCTCGATAGCCCAGTGGATAGGGCGCCGGCATACCACATGGGAGGCCCCGGGTTCGCTTCCCGGGGACCTCTCCTAGCGGGCAGACCGTCTTGAGAATGGTAACCCGCCATGGGCGGGCCAGAGCCTCCGTGGGTAGTGCAAAAAACTGTCACGGACAGGGCAAAAGCTGCCACGGGTAGGGAAGGTCGCCCGCAAATGGAGCGCAGCCAGCCACCGGCGAACTGAAAGCCAGCCGTGAATGGAAGCAGAAGCTGCCCACAAGCGGGGAAAGCCGCACCTGCGCAGTGACCAGTCTTGGCGCATCGCCGCAGCGGGGGGGAAGGGGAGATATGTAATAAAATAAATAAATCTTTAAAAAAATAAAATAAAATAAAACCATAAGATTATTTTTGAGCAGGCTCTTATGTTTTGAAATGAAGGGAAATAGGAAATAGAAAATAAACATTTTGATTTTATTAATCCAAGTGAAAGGTGAAATGAATGGTGAGATATGTGAAAACTGCAGAAAAGTCATACAGAAAGAACCTCAAGTACTTACAGCATAGTTAAAATTCAACTGACAGCAAATGACTAATGCTTAAATCAAAAGCCCTTCACTAAAATTAAAAACGTAAATGCTTTCTTTTTCTTGCTTTCTTGTAGGAGGTGAAAGAGAACTCAGTAGGTGTCAGACTATTTTTAAAAGCAGGTTATAGTGGTGATATTTCAGAGACAAATGGCCTGCTTTAAATAATTTTATGCTTAGAAATTTAGGAGAAAAGCATAAAAATTGTTCAATGCCAGTATAGGGCAAATTTTTCTGTGAATTGTAGTTATTACTTTTTAAAATGATAGATCATATTACCATGTGTTGTGATTAGATTGCAAATCATCTTAATGTTCCAATACTGAGCAAAAATTAGCACTTAAATTATATCTGGGATATGGTGAAAAAAGACTGTATTTTTACTAAACCTATGAACCTGTTTAACAGGTCCATCTCCTTGGGTTGATGACAGAAATCGTTATAGATTTTCTCGGTTCAGGCTCCTGTGAGATCTACAGGTGAATTTGTAGCTAGCAGCAGATCCAGCGTCAGCTTCATTGTCATGCTCTCTTCTCAGACATGTTCACCTCTTATAGTATAGAGGAAAGCACTAGACTGCCCATTCTATGAAACAGGTTTGAATTTGGCCCTGCCACTTACTAACTGTGTAAACTGCCGAACTGGGCAAATGACTGAATGTCACAAACTTCAATTTCCTCCTTTCATAATGAGGATAATCCTTGTCCTGCTAAAAGTTGGGATGGCCAAAGGATGTCCACATAGGAGAATATAAAAGTGCCCTGAGTTTATCGTTATTGTAGGTATTATTATGTAGTAACAGAAGAACTTGCAATGTTGATGTAAAGACAGTGGTTACCAGACGTTCAGAGGGGAGGGGAAGGGATGAATAGGTGGAACCCAGGATATTTTTAGGGCATTGGAATTGTTCAGTATGATACTGCAACGATGGACACACGACATTATATTTGCCAAAGCCTATAAAATTGTACAGCACAAAGTGTAAACCATAAACTATAGACCTTGATTAGTAGCAATACTTCAATTTGGTTCATCAATTATAACAAACATACCTCACTAATGTAAGATGTGAATAATAGGGGAAAATGTGTATGTGGGTTGGGAGGGTGTTAGATGGGAATCTCCTTTACTTTTGATGCAACTTTTCTGTAATCTAAAAATTCTATAGAAATAAAGTTTATAGTGAATTCTTAAAAAGTGCTCTGAGAATATCATAGTGCTTTTTAAATAAAATAAATCATTGTTATTTCCAGCAAGAGGGGAAACTTCCCTTCCTGTAATATATTCAATAGTTTTGCGACACACCTAGATATTCCAGAAATCTATATGAAAATCAAACATTTTAGCAATGTTTAGATGTTAAAGAACAAATCCCAATTTGTACATTTCTTCTTAAAAGGTTCCAAAAGTAATATATACACATTTAATGAATTTGGAAATACAGAATGAGATGAAGAAATAAAAACCACCCTGATTCTCTACTTCTTGAGTTAACTTGTGATAATTACTTTTATTATTTTTTCCTCTTTGGGTTTTTTTTCTATCTGTATATGATACTTGAAACTATGATGGGAATATGCTTTATTATTCAATAGCTGGCTTTTTCACTTAACATTTCACAAACAAAAGTAGCTTTTGATTTAGTAGCTTCTATACTATTTTTTACTGTAAGCGTCTTTTAACAATAAGTAGTAAAGGCAACAACTGTGAGCTATCAAGTAAATGAATAAAATGAAGTTCAGCATAGATAATCTAAGTAAATATATTAGAAATCCAGGTGCTTTAGAGGCTATCCCCATGTTTTTCTGATTGGTTACTTGAAATATTTCACAAACTCTTCCCATACTTACATTTAATTAAAGAATATGTAAAATGTTTAGTATTTTAAAATTAAAATGTTAAAGACTGTGCCATTTTAAAGTCAACATAAAAGCTCTAGAAAAGTTCCTTTTACTTACTTATGGGCTTATTCTACTATTTTGCTCTGCTCCCTAAAGATATAATCAAGCATTAGGTAAAACAATTCATATTAGATCTGTCCTAGAGGTGATATAAAGTAGGTTTAAAAGTTGAAAAAGATCACAGGCAGTTTGCTCACAGGAATGGATTTTTATTAACATATATCTTGAACAAGTATTTTTTGCATTGTTTTCATTAAATGAACTAGGGAAACAGCCAAAGCAGTTTTCAAAAGCACTAATATAGTTACCTTTAGAGAAAAACATTACTTTATTCAATAAACTCGGAACTTAGAAAACAAAAGGGGTTCTGGAAAACCTTGGTCATTTGTGAAAATAGTTTATATGAAAAAGGGCTGAAAAGAAAACTCTCAGAACAGGTTAGTATGCCTTGGTAAACATTATAAGTCTTCATAAAACAGAGATGATTTATTTGACTTCAAAACAAAACTTGATATTCAAAAGTCAAAAGTATTCTACTGAATTAAACAGCTCTAAAAATTCTATTTAAAAGCAGTTAGGAGACAACCTCTCGAAATTCACTTAGTCTCTACTTTCATTTTCTTTCATTATCTAATATAGAAATTACTTTAGAAAGTGCTTTCACACATATCAGTTTTCAAGCCCTAGAAGACAGCCAAAAGTGTACTAACATGACGATTAATCAATGAGTGATTCATCATGTGATTTCTAGACAAGGCTCAGAAATTATATCAGAAAGGTAAGACTCTTCTATTTGATGTGTGCAGGAAGTGTGCTTATAGAAAAGAGACTTGTAACAAGCTTTGAAATTTAATGCAAACATTTGATTTGCCTATCAGTAATGGAACTCTAAGTAATTTATAGCTGGAGAACTTAAATCATTGGATAACATCTTGCCCCTTACCTCTACCCCACAACCAATGTCACTACATCTCATGGTACTCTAATTTTTATAATAAGGAGGGAATTTCAGAGTCATCACACATCAAACTTTTTGGATAACGAGAATTGCTGCTTTGTGTGTTTGTGTGACACCAGTGTAACCTGGTATCATTTTTTTTTGATTAAAAAAAAATTTATTCCCCCCTCCCCCATTGTTTTGTGCTTATTGTCTGCTCTCTGTGTTCATTTGCTATAAGCTGTCTGTGTCTGCTCTCTGTGTCCATTCGCTGTATGCTATCTGTGTCTATTCGTTTTCTCTTTAAGAGGCACCGGGAACTGAACCTGGGACCTCCCATGTGGGAGAGAGGTGCTCAGTCGCTTGAGCCACTTCAACTCCCTGCTTTTGTTGTGTGTATCATTGTCTTTCCTCTTTGTGTCTTCTTGTTGCATCATCTTGTTGTGTCTCGTTGTGTCATCTTGTTGTGTCACCACGCCTGCCTGTTGTGCCAGCTCACTGTCTTGCTCATCTTCTCCAGGAGGCACTGGGAATCGAACCCAGGACCTCCCATGTGATAGGCAGGAGCTCAATCACTTGAGCCACATCTGCTTCCCTCTGGTATCATTTTGTATAAATGTCCTTCAAGAGTGACAATGTCTCAAAACTTAAGTTTGAGTGAGATGATAGATATAAAAGCACTATAGAAATATAAGTCACAGTTGAGTTTAAATAAAAATCTAAATAAGTACTGTAGAATTGTCTCCTACTGCATATCTCTTAATAATTGGGAATAGGAATGTGTTGGGGGATTGAATCATGCTCCCACAAAAGTCATGTTCAAGACCTGACCCCAGGCCCTGTGGGTATGAACCCATTTGTAAATAGGACCTCTAAACATGTTATTAGTTAAGGTGTACCCAAACTGAATGAGGATGGGCCTTAATCCAATATGGCTGAAGTCCTTATAAGCGGAGGGCATTGGACACAAAAGGAAAAGCCCCAGGGAACAGCCAGAAGCTGGAAATCAATGCCAAAATAGAAAGGAGAAGACAACACCGTGTCCATTGCCATGTGATGGAAAAGCCAAGGATCAAGGATCACTGGCAGCCAGCCTCAGAACGCCAGTCTTCAAGGAGAAAGCATCACCTTGCTAACACCTTGATTTTGGACTTTTCCTAGCCTCAAAACCATGAGCCAATAAATTCCTAAATTCCAATTGTTTAAGCCAACCTTAGGAGCCAGGAAACCAAGAAAGCAACTTATATAGAATGGCTGAACATTAATAGTCATCTGTCAATTATTTTCTTAAGATCATATACATGTGGTACAATGAATTTGCAAAAGTGAATTATCAGGTACATTTTATTGTTAAAGGCTTCCTGACTGTACATGATCAATCATATTACTTTTATTTATAAAGCATTCAAATATACACACACATACAAGTTTCCATGTCTTTAATATGAAGAGAAATGTATTCCAGAATTGGTTTTAATAACATTACCTATATTATGCTTAGATCTTCTAATTGAGATCTCAACACTTTAATCATTCTTAACCATAGAGTTAATCAGATAAAAAGCAGGAGGAAGATGTCCAGAAAAAAAAAGCAGGGAGAAACCCAGCAATGCAACTCACCATATTTGTTAAAATAAGCCTTTGTATCAAAGTGTTATGAAACCAATTTAAAATGAAGCAGAATCAAAAATAAAACTATTTAATCAACAAAAGGCTATTTTTAAAAATCTAGCTAATAGTATACTATTAGGATTAGGGTTGTGAAGGAAGACTGAAGTGCATGCCAGACGGTGTTTGTTTTCAAACTTGAAAATATTATATTTGGTCTATGTCCTAACTTAGGTCTATGTTGCCGCTGCTCTCATGCTTCCAGTTTTGCTGAGAGTACATTCTATGTATATAAGTGTAGAAAAAGAACTGGAATGCCCTATAACAAAAACTGTTTCCTTCCTTCCTTTCTCTACTGTCATTTCCCAAACATATAAACAATGAACAGAGCCAATGATACACAAAGAGACAAGCCTCTATCTGAAACACTCTGTTCAAATCCTAACCTACCCAATGAGGATATCCTGACGCACTGGAAGATTGTGGCATGAAGCACCCATGTACAGGAGAATTTGTCATGCATTAGACAATGTATTCCTCAAAGAAGAAAAGCTGATAGGAGGCTGGAAGAAAATTATAGGTAAAAAATAATCTAATGAAATAGGTGCATTTCCTAAACCATACCACTATTCTCACACACACTCAAACTGGCAGTGAAAAAAATAAGTTTTCTTTGTAAAACTTGACTCTGAAAACAAAGATTGTTTGAATATTCCCCCAAGCACTTGATTGTGCATTTTAAATTAAATCCAACTTTAAAAATACAAATACATGATGTAGAAGGAAATGTGAATATATATCTATAAACATATAATTGGTTAAATATAAATATGTAATACATATAAAACATATAAATGTATTTTATAATATGGAAGTATATAAATGTATGTACGTATATATTTAAAACATGTATTTTTCTTACATTTGACCTCTCATCCTAGAACCAGACTGTGCCCCAAATCTAAGCCTCAAGCCTTTGGTGAATAGCTAATGAATTCAGGATTCAAACAGGAATTAATAATATTGGCTTAGAAATTTAGGATAAACATACCCCTACACTTTATACTTCTTACTTGAAAGGGCAAAGTTATTCCATTCACAGGCTACACACACACAGACTCTACCAATTGCAATAAATTATTGCAAGTTTACTGGAGTTATTGATCACCACAAAATTTTCACTTGTGAACTGACTTATATAATAAACATACGGTTCTAGGCAGTTTTATTTCCTTAACTCAGAATGGCCTGTATCAATACTAGAGAGCCGTATAAGAAAAAGATGTAAAACTATGTGCTTTTTGAATACAACAAAAAATGTATGTACTAAAAATGCAGTTTTTATAGGCTGGTGGGTGTTTCTGGTACTAAAATTTTTATATAAAGTGAGCCTTTATTTTTTACTTCAGTTAAAAGGCCTTGCTACTGAGCAAATCTAATCAGTAGCACCTAATAAGGAACAAGGGCCTGAGTATTAAAATGCTTACAATGGTCCCCCAAAGTCCTTTGGGCTTTGGTAGACTAGAAGGGCATTACAGGTCAAAAGGAGCCCTTTGTTTATTATGTAAAATGGAGTTACATGTTAATTTTCTTCTTTAAACAACTTAATGACATTGATTAACAATAGGAAAGTTCTCCATAGTTACACATTTTGTTTTTAACTATTCGGGTATTAGCCAGAGAGTTATCACTAATTAGCAGGATCTTTAAAGGCTTTTGTTAGAGGAAGTGAAAGTTAAAAGTTCTTATACATTAAAGCTATCCTTTCCTCAGAACTTCTTCAACACTGCAACTGAAAAAGGAAAACGCCAACTGTTGCTCCTACGTAAGGAAGCATTCAGATTTTATAAAGGCACTTTGCTTCTGAAATCAACATGCTTATTCAACATTCTTAATAGCATTTCTGATAATGAGAGTCAGTGAGAAGAGTAATTAGACAGATGGTACAATTCAGAAAAAAATAAGGTGCAGAATTAACTGCCGATTGACTTTTCCCAGGTCATCCAATCAACCAAATGCAGAGTTAAAAATAGAAGCCAAGTATAATTCTCATAGCCATTGCTAGATCAGAGCCTGACAACCTTGTCTTGCAGTAACCTCAACCTCCCCTGCCACTGCTGCCATTACCTGCAGTGAATCCACTTCCAGTAAGGTGCAGTTGTTTATGGTACATGGGGGTAGGTAGAAAAAAGAGTTCATAAACACATGGAAAAAATGTGATAATGAGGTCTGGTTGAAAATTGCCATGAGGATAAAAACACCAAACCTTGAAAACATTTGTTAACCCTCATTATGTTTGGGAAACTGCACTACATTCTCTGTTATCTTCTTTCATCTTCACAATAACCCTGTGATTTATATACTGTTATAATCCTTGTTTTTTATAGATCATAATATAACTTGCAAAGGTTAAATAACTTATCCTAACTCACATAGTAAGTGGCAAGGTGAGAATCAAACCAGTTCTAAAGTCAAAGCTTGAATTCATTTCATAAAAGACATGATTTTTGCATAAATGAGAGTCAACACCAAAAAAAAAGGAAAAGGAAAAAATAAATAAATAAAAATAAACAGAGAACGGGAAGAGATGGTACAGCAATCAGCATGCTTTGAAGATAATATTTAGACCTACTTTTTATTTATTTATTTATTTATTTTGTTTTGT
>PVKH010015745.1:0-15983 GCA_004027955.1 Chaetophractus vellerosus
TAATAGTTGAGCCAGGTATAATTTAGGTTTATGTTTTAGAAAGACTGTTCTGTACCATGTTCTGAACTTGATAATTATTTGATAATCTGATAAGTTTCCTTTCTTACCACTCACCATAGTGTGCTTGGCCTTTTGCCTATTTACGCAAGTGGTCTGCATAGAATTCAAAAAACACCTTTAAGGCTTGCAAAACCTAAGGATATATAAAAGACCCTCAGATCTCTTAATAAAAAAGGCCCTCTACATATTCACTTGACCTGTGTGTGGTGTGTTTCTTCGCCGACTCCTTAGGCCACCTTCAGCCCTGCTTCCCTCTGCCTCGGCTGGACCGCGGCACAAGTACAGTGTTCTTTTGAATTTTGATGGTTAAAAATACCTACTAAGTATAATTAGAATGGATGTGCTGAGTTTAGTGCTTCACTTTCATGGGGATCTCTAACGACTGATAAAAGGAAGAGAATAATATCATAACTACATAAATGAAAGCCACATTGGAAACTGCACAAAGGAGAAAAGACATTGCTCCAAGCACAGTGGAGACGTGCCAAATAGGACTGAGAAGCTGGGAACATGAGATGGAAGTGAAGAAGCTTTTCTAAGCCTAAGAATGAAAACTATAAATATGAAAGATTGAAATGGAGAGCTCCCATATGCAAAACTGAAAAGGAAGAGAGAAAATAGGCAAAGGTGTTCTATTCAGGTGTTCTGTTGACACCAACTTTGCCTTGACTTTGTACTTGTTGATAATGAGTCACTTCTAAATTTTAAACACAATAACCAAGCCCAATATCTGCCACCAAGTCATGCTCATGCAAGACACCACGTGATATTTTGAATACATGTAAAGCCTGAAACTCAACCAATACTGTTTATATTTTATTTATTAAAGTTAGATGCTGATATTGAGCACAGTCAGTAATTTATGAAATTAATATGTTCAGAGGAAAGCTGCCATGAAGCATAACATGAATTTTAGAATCTGAAATCTACTGAGGTACAGAAACATAATTTTATTTTATTGCAGACATTTCCAACCATACTGTGTGCTCACTTCCCAATTTAATAATGGAAAGCAGGCTAATGGCCCATCTGCCATGCAGCATTCTGTCTCAATGTGTGATCTTGGTGATTTTTGAAAGAATTAGTTGCTGGATTGGAGGCAAATATCTTTTTAACATTAAAATGCTACTTTTGAATATATATCTATGGATTTTGCACATGATCCAATTCTATTTGCACAATCCTCCTGTACTAAAACTATTAATTGAGAACTGAGGTTACTTGGAAAAGAGTCATTCATCTATTATAGTAAGGGTTGCTAGATTTCACAGATAAAATTCTAGGACAGTGAGTTAAATTTGAATTTCAGATAAACAATGAATACTCTTCAGTAGAAGTATATCATGCAATGTTTTAGACATACAAAAAGGTTGTTGTTTATCTGAAATTCAAATTTACACAGGTATCCTGTATTTTATCTGGCAACCATGGTCACAGTGGCACAAAGCCTCTTCCTTGAGTGTGTGATGATACAATTTACTGCTCTCTTGAGGACAGTACTTGTAAGGACTACTTCAGTGGCAAAGAGAAGAATGGAAGAAAACAAGGTACACAGCTGCTGGCAACAGCAGCTCAGCTCTGGCCACAGAAGGAAGTCCAATAAGATGGCCAGAAATAGTGTCCAGGAATACGAGGCATCTCAAAACAGAAGGTAGGATAAGCAAGTTGAAATAAAAACAGGAAGCGATCATAGAGGAGTACATGTGACAAGCATCACGTGACACTGGGGGATCGGGGCACACTGTTTTAGACAAGCAGACTCTGGTATGTATGACATCATCCAGAATGGAAACCAGCACTGTAGGTAGTGGGAAAGCACTAGATTCCAGGGCCAGACTCCTTAGCTCTGCTACTGATTATCATTTATTTTGGGGCTCATTTTGTACCGACTCTGACTCTCAACGTCTTGGAATAAAACAAAAGGATAATAACATCTGTGCTGCCAATGGCTGAGAGGACTAAATAAGATAAAAACTGCAGTCCATTATACAAATGCAATTTGTTATGATTATTCCATTGCTAATTAATGTAAAGAATTATCGTATTATCGGGACTAAATTCTAAGCATACAAGACAGAGTAAGAGTAAAAGGGATTTAGGTTATGACACTTCTTCATTAGGAAATTCAATGATATATTTAGGACCTAACTCATTTATGTGGCTCATGTTAGGATTATTAGGGAAAATCCATCCTGTTATTCTCTTTCTTAGTTTTATCATGTGGAGTGAATTCTTATTTCATAATCTTATTTCTTTCAGGCAAAATAAAGTATCTCATCACTGGTCCATCTTCCTCCCTACCCAGATATTTAACTTCTATCAAATTTATATTTTCACATTTGAGGAATTTATTTTTCTTCTGCTATTATAAGACAGGGATATTTCAAAATGCTTTTTTTTCTACTTCACTGTCCAAAAATCTCAAAAAATAAAAAAGTAGATAGAATCAAGCTACCTCTATTGACATTAATCTTTTTCTGGATTTGAACATTACTCATGAAACTCATTTTCATTCAATAAAGAGTGACACGTTCCCTTAAAAAGAACTGTCATAATCTGAATAGCTACGATACACTCATTTCATCTAGAAAGCCAAGGTCCCATTTTTCTCAGTACTCATCTGCTGAACAAGGTCAGGAAGATGTTGAAAGTGGTTTCACATTTATTTGTTCCAGTAAAATGGTAAAATAAAATGTGACATGACTGATAAAGATAGAATAGAAAAATCAGAGTGGGAATGTCAGATTTTGGCTGCATTTCCTATTGTCAGAGTATAAAATAATTGCCTTTTTCTTGACATTTAGCTCAGTAACTAAACAGGTTTCTAATATTTCAGAGGCAAAATTCCAATTCCTGAGATGATTTTCTTTTCATATATTGTTAACGAAAAGTGAGACTTACTATACATTCCTTTCTCACATTAGATTCCCTGCCCCTCACCCCAAGAACTTACTTGCATCGCTCAGAGCTGAAACTTAAAAAAAAATCTAGTTAATTCAGTTGCTTAAAACAAAATTCAAAGAGGACAAGGTTCATGGGTCCCAGGCCCGTGCAGTGTGTCACCTCTTCTCTGTTACAGAGTCACAGCCTGTCTATCCCAGTCCTGGTCCAATGCCTACATAGCCACAGACAAGCAGGACGCACAGTGATAAAGGATGGGAAAGTGGTGCAATGGACTCTCTTAACAAAGAGTCATAATTGTCCCCGAGGGCTAGTCACTATGTGATGCCCATGGGTAAAGTGTGGGCCTTACATTCTAGTAGGAAACAGAAAGGAAGGGAGAGAGAAAGAGAGAGAGAGGAAGGAAGGAAGGGAAGGGAGTGTGCTATGGAACAAAGTGGTATTGAATTATAAATAAAGAAGTGTAATAAAGATAAAATAGACTTCTCTTAGATGGAGTGATTAGGAAACATCTCTCTGAAGAAGGAATATTCAAACTGAAAACTCGAGTTTGGAAAGGAGATAACCATTGCTGTCATTTGGAAAACAGGTCAAAGTTTATGCTCTGAGTTCCTCTTCCTAAACTTTAACATGTCAACTAAAGTCAGATCTTGTTGGTTGAAACAACGTAAATGGAATCTGAGCTGACTGGACTTGAATAGAGTAATAGTTTTATTCATAAGAAAAACAGTCTGTTTAGAAAATGAGTATGGTAAACAAGAAAAAAGACAGAATGTATAAATGCCTTGGGGAGCAACATTTAGTTAAGAACTAAACAAACAAATTGGAGGCCAGTTACAAATAATTTTCTATGGAAACTTCTGGTTAACCTACTTTGATTACTCCTTGCCCTGTTTTGTGTAGGGAATCATTGGTTGCCTTCCCATATCCATTCCCTTGCATTATCCTGACAGCCTCAGGTTTCCACAGGGGATGTCATAATGTAAAGGGGAAATATATACTTTTTCCAGCTGCTGGTGCAACGCCTGTGACCCAGGTGAAGCCAAATAGCACATCCCACTCCCCTTGACAAAAGAATAGGTTTCAGGTTGCTTACGGCCTAAACTTATCCACTGAGTGAGTCTGGACACTTTTGCTGGGACTCCTGGACCTGATTCTCAGTCTATGGGTGGGTGTGATATGGAGTTGTGAGGACAGGAACTGATACAACTCTGACACTTGGGGAAAGGATGACAAAAGGACTAGAGAAGAGCTGAGTGAATCAGAAAGAGAGAAGCTGGAGCCGTAATAAAAGCATTCCTGAAACTTGCACTGCTTCTGGCCTTTTCTGTTATTGGCCTCTATGTTGTGCCAATATTCTCTATTTTTTGTTTAATCCAGTTGAGTTAGGTTCCAATTAAAATACCTTCTTTCTATCCATGGCCCAGCTCTTCTTTGAATTCTCCTCCTTATGTAAATTACTGGATCCCCTCTGTAGATTGCTGGCTTCTCTGCTAGCCTTACATCTTTCTCTTGCCCTAAACTCAGAAGCCTGTTAGACTCTCTGTGTAAGCAATTACTCCACTATGCATCATTATATCCTAAAGGATCAACAGGCCAGGCCAACGCTTGGGGGAAGCGCTCAGGCTCCAGCTTGCACAGTCTCTCAGCTGCAGGCTCTGAGACACGAAGCTAGTGCTACAAACCTCCCATCGTATAGCAGGACTGACATCGGAATAAAATGACCTTGCCCTATTGGCATGTATTCTGAGTTTAATGTGATGTGTCTATAAGTAATCTGCATTTTAGAGAATTAATTACCTCAAGTTCAAAGATTTCAGTGCTTGAAATAAAATGTGGCCTTATGCTATGCCCTGTGTGAATACAAATCTTTAGCCTAAATGATGGGCCTCCTTGTAGATGAAACTTTCTTGCAGCACCCAAATGGATGATCACCTCTTGATGAATTCAGTGATGTTTGGCATTATTCATTAAACAGACATTAACTGTCCACTTTATGTCAGTCACTATTCTAGGTCCTATGAAGTCTATATTAGGAATAATAAAAACTCACCTCCACTCCCAAAGAACTCATACTGGGCGAGATTTAAACAAGTAAAACCTAACAGTGCAACGTTATAAAAGTGCTACCATCACAGAGGCATCTAAAGCAGATTTAGTGAGAGAAAAAGAGTTACAGGAAAGTTGAAGGGAGGCAGGTAGGGTTAGGGCAGGTTTCCCTGTGGAAATGAGACCTAAACTTTTTCAAGCAAAGAGAGGGATAATGGTAATCACAGCAAAGGAACAGAATGTGCCAAGTTCTGGAGTTGTATACTTTCTGGATACCACCTGTGGCAGTTTGGCATTGTTTATGAATTCCAAACATAGATATTGGATTGTTTGTAAACTGCTCTGTATCTGGGCATGATTAAATTATGATTAGGGCTTTGATTGGGCCATGTCAGGAGGATGTTGAGTCCCTGCTCCCTTGGTGGGCGGGGACTCACAGAGAAAACGACACGGCAGAGAAAAGAGTTAGAGTTTTGATGCAGAGCCTGGGGAAGTAAAGACATGAAGGAGGAGGACACAAGGGAGTTTTAATGCTGGAGCCCTCAGAAGTAAGCACACAGGGGAGCAGAGCAGCTGAGCCTGGAGAGAACCAAGCCCTGGGGAGAGAGACAGAGCCAGTTGCCTGACAATCTACAGCTGGCCTTCTGGAGAGAGCAGTAGCTGAGTCCAGAGAGAAACAAGCCCCAGGAAGAGAGGAACTCAGGAAGCCTGAACTCTTGGCAGATGTCGGCAGCCATCTTGCTGCAACACGTGGCAACAGACTTTGGTGAGGGAAGTAACTTATGTTCTATGGCCTGGTAACTGTAAGCTGCTACCCCAAATAAATACCTTTATAAAAGTCAAGACATATCTGGTATTTTGCATCAGCATCCCTTTGGCTGACTAATAATACACCACCCTATAGGAATTCACAACAACTAGAGTGCTAAAGGCTAATGGTAAGAAATGAAACCAGACTCAGTAGGCAGGGTGTGGATGCCCTACTAAGGCAGTTACTTTCATTCTGGCAGCAATGGGGAGATATTGGAGAATGTTAAACAAGGGAGTGAGTGATCAGAATTGTGTTACAGAAAGATCAGCCTGACAGCAGTGTGGAGAATGGTTCTGGGTATTAGAATCAGAGTATCCAAGCAAGAAGCATCAGTGAGAAACTATTAAGCTTTGAACCAAGGTTGACAGAAGCTGTGGAGGCAATGAGACATATTCAAAAGATTTTTAAGAATAAGAACAGAGAGGAATTTTCAGACTGAATTTGAGGGTAAGTAGAGATGAAGAGGGAAGGGTAACATTCAAGGATCTGGTTTGAGCAAATGGGTACCTAGTGGTGCATAAATTAAAACTGAAATAGAGAATTCATAAGGAGGAGTATAACTTTTATTTGTGGGGCAATATTAATAACAATTTTGGACATGTTGAATTTGAGGTCCTTGGAGTCATTCAAACTGAGCTTTCCATTAGCCAGCTGACTTGAGGTGAGGGTCCAGAATTCAGGAAAGAGGTCTGGATAGGAGATAAAAACTGTGAATATATTATGAGTATTAGCTGAAGACATAGAAGATGGATTGTCCAAAATGAGTGGAAAAATATAAGAATCAGAGATGGATTCCTGGGGAATGCTAATATATGATGACTGGATACACAGAGAGAAACATGCAAAGGGAAGTGAACAAGAGGGAAAACTGATGTGGAAGTAGAGAGAGAAGAAATACACAGGAACAAGGGAAGGAATGGATTGCTTCTACAACAGCTTTATAAGATTAATTTCCTTAATAATTTTAAATAAAAATGGATTTTTGTTTTTTACTTTGAAATAATTTGGTCTCATTATTGCCTTAGAGCAGTGTCCTTCAGATTGGGGAATTGATCCCCATGTGTCAAAATCACCCAGTACCTGGTTTAAAATGTAGCTCTATCTATAGAAACTTTGATTCAGTAGTCTGGGAGGGAGATCCATGATCTGTATTTTAAGAAACTCTCCAGGTTTATTTATGTGTATCAGTCCTACTGCCCCCAGGTGCCTTAGGCTAGGATAGCCCTTGAAATAAGGAAAGGGACTGAAAACCAGAATTTAGTACCTAAGGCTTGAATTATAAAGATTTTTAACCCTACTTTCTTCAATGTACTCATACCAAGATTGTAGAAAATAGTTAACTAGACAAGAAAGATTAGCCTAGCAAGCAATTGCCAATCCCAATATAAAGTTAATCCATTTGGAAAAGAAAATAGGTTTATTTTACGACCTATTATCTATATATTTTAATGCTCAAACCAAGGTCTATAAGATACCAACCAGTGTTGATAACTAATTAACAAAAGAAGATGGAATCTTCAGCAATCCCACTAACCCAGTAGAAGTTAAAATATACACTAATTTTTAAGTGACCAGAAATTGTTAAAATATATCCTGAACTCTTCTTTGTAAAATGAGGATTAAAAAAGAAAGAAGCAGTTGAGTGACCAGTTGCTGTCCTAGAAATAACATTTTCTATGCACAATATCTAAATCTGATTCCTCCAGATCAGGAATAGGCAAACTTTTCTTCTTTTGATTTTCCACAACCATTTAAAAATGTAAAAACTTTTCTTAAATAATGGACCATAAAAACAGAAGTGTCAGATCAGATCTGGACATGAAGCCATAGTTTTTCAACCCTGGCCTAGATGTAAAGTAAAACTTACATTTCCGGAAGCCCTTCCATTCACTTTTCAAATATTAGATAGACAATTCAATATCTTTTTTTTACTCATTTAATTTATGCTCAAATAGTCTGTGTGCTAGTTCATATTCAAAAATCTTAGTTGAAATATTTACAATTGAAATAATTAACTAATTGAAATAATTAACACCTAAACTAATTGAAATAATTAACACCTAAAAGTCTTAAAATTAACCAAAATGAAATTTATATATGCGTATTTCTTAATTGTAAACAATTATTTCAGTTTTTTTGGGGAGGATTGTTGTTTTTTACCTAGCACATTTTTCTATGTTTTGGCACCAACGTGCCATAGCTTCCATGGTAAGACTGGTGCCAGCATGAACAAACTGAGTGCACACAAATGATCTAATCCACCACAGTGATGTAAGAATTGAAGTAATCACGCAGTGAAAATCCTAACTTTCCAGGCTGTGCTAACAAACACCCCAGTATTTTCCAGATACTAAACCAGAAAACTCAACTCTAGAACACTTTGCATTCCTTCCCTTCTTGAAGCATGGAAGGCTAATCCTTCCACCTATACGCTGGACCCAGCCCTCTCTTACCTTCTCAAGCATCCTACCCCATAGTTAATCCCGTCACTTTTCTGCACAAACTTGCATTCTCAGTACATTCCTTCTGACTGGGGGTTGTTGATTTTATTGTTTTTGTTGTTGTTGCTTTCAACCTCAGAATCTTAAAATTAGATTAATCATAATCTTGGTTTATGATATGATCTTACCATTAGTCCTTTCATGGGCCTATTTTATTTACTTATCTATTTACTTGGTTCTTTTAAATAACAAAATATACATGTGTAAACCCACTAACCAAAACAAATGCCAGCATCTTGACCAACAAGTAAATATATAGTCCCCAATCTGATGCACCATTATCCAGAATTTTATGTTCATTTCATTGCTTTCCTAATTATATAGTATATTCATATATATGTAATGCTAAAAGTATATTTTATAATTTTTATCTTTATTAAAATGATATCATTCTCTATACCTTGCTTTAAGACTTCACTTACAATTATGGTACTGAGATTCAACATTTTATTTTGTTTTCTTTTAGTTTGTTCATATTGATTTCTCATATAATATTCCATGGTGGGAATATGCTACAGTTTTTCCTTCCATTCACCAGTTTAGAATTGAGTTGTTTATGGTATTTGCTCTCATGGAAACAGTGTTTCTATGAACTACCACATATATGTGTCCCATTAACATAAGCAACAGTTTCTCTTAGATATATACTTGGCAGTGGAATATCTATCATACCATATGTGAATGCTTGAATTTAGGAGACAATGTCAAAATGTTTTTGTAAAGGTTACATCTATTTCATTTCTTGCTAGCAATGTAGAGTAGAATCCTGTATCTCCACATCTTCTTCAATGCTTGGAATGGGCAGAGTTTCTCATTTTCGCCAATAAAATGGTAACTCACTGTAGTCTTGAATTGCATTTCACTGCTGACCAAAGATCTTGAACTTCACCCCATATATTTATTGAACATGCATTTTTGGTGAAATGCTTGTACATATATCCCTTGCCAGTTTTTTCTTGGTTGTTTGTAATCTAGGTATGTGTATTTTGAATATATTTTTCTAGTTTGTAGAAAATTTCAGTTTGTCTTTGATGAATGAAAGTGATTAATTTTAATACTCTGTTTAATAATCTTTATAGGGAATTCTCTTTATGCCTTGTTTATGAAATTGTTTCTATCACGAAGTCTAAATATATGCATCTGCAATTTTTCAGTGTTTGAATGTTTTTATTTTTTTACCTTTAAACTTAAGTCCATCTGGAGGTCACTGCTCTAAATGGTGTAAAAGATAGGAATCAAATTTCAACATTTTTACATATAAATTATTTTTTCCAATTCAACTTATTGCAGAGTCCCTTCATTCGTTTCCCACTCATCTGACATACTACCTCGGGTAATGTATATTATCCATGCATATATGTATCAATCAGTTTCCAGAGTCAATTCTATCGAACAATTTGCCTATTGTGTCAAGACCACACTGTCATATCTATTGCCATTTCATAAAAAGCCGTGGTATCCGCTCCGCTTCTTCAGAAATACTCTGAATTTCTGTGTATTCCTGGGCATCTTGGAATTATCTATTTCCATTGTCTAATGAAGCCTGTTTGAAATTGTGTTGAATCTAGAGATCAACCTGAAGAGTAATGACAGCTTTATATTAAGTCTTCCTATATGTGAACATGGTTTACCTCTCCATTTATTTAATCTTCTGTATCTCTCAATAAAGTTTTTATAATATCCCTAGAAAAGGCCTTAAGCATTTTTTGTTAGATTTATTTTCATGTACTTCATTTCATATTATCATCTAGTCTCATAAAGGATGTAATCTAATTATATTTTCTAGTTTGCTACAAATATATAGAAATGCACTATATTTTTGCTACATTAATTTTATATCCAGCCAATGTTCTAAACTCTCTTACATTTAAAATAATTTTTTGAAAGATTTATTTTATTTTTTCATTTATTATACATTCCCCCTTTCTGCTTGTTCTTGCTATGTTCATTTTTCTTTGCGTTCCTCTGTGTCTGCTTGTCTCCCCCTGCTGGGGCGACCTGCAGAGCCAGCTCACTGGCACAGTGGCCTGCCTGCTCACGGGGGCTCGCCCTTGCTCACGGGGGCTCGCCTTTTCCCGCAGGGGCTTGCCTTTGCCCACGGCGGCGTGCCCCACCCGTGTTGGCTTGCCTTCTCGAGGCGGTCTGCCCGTTCGAGGCCTCCCATGTGGTAAACCAGCGCCCTACCAACTGGGCTACAGCAGGCCCCTAAAATAATTTATTGTGTATTTTGGGTTTTTTTTATGTAAAAGTAAATAAGGACACAATTTATAAATTTTGAGAATGACTTATTTATAAGTATTAAGAAATATAATTATCTTCATACCATTTTACAACATTCCCCAGTTTGGGTATATGTAGCCTTACTGTCATTCAATTCTAAATATATATATATATAAATTTTTATTATGATTTCTTCTTAAAATCAGGCATGAGTAAGATATTTTCTTTGTATGTCCAAATAGTCAAGGTTTTTAAAGATAAATTTTTATTATTTAATTCTAAATTAATTATTTTGTGATAAGAGACAGTGGACTATATGATCTCTATTTTTTTTTCAAATATATTGAGGTTTTATGTCAATATATTGAAACCTAATCAATTTTATGAACATTCCATGAGTGCTTGAAAATAACATGTATTCTTTCAGCATTGGATGCAGAAATGTGTTTTATGCGGCTTTAATTCTATTTTAACCACATGGTCCATCTGTTCTAATAGCTCTGCTTCTTCTAGAATCTATAATCCAGTATTTTTTTAAAAATAATTATGGTCTTCTAATATCTTGTTATTTTGACCTGTGATTTCATTTTACCCCAGGAGAAGGAATATATCTGTGGATGACAGAGTAATTTATTTAGATTTTTAGAATCAGAGTCTCTCCTGCAAATGGACCAACAATGAAAATTTATCTTAATAAACATACTCAAAGCAGCAAGGGAATTTTACACAAGAAAACACAAACAGAACCAAGCTGCTCTCTCAAACGTTTTACATGAAAGAAGGTTAGACCCTGTTCAATGGGCAGGGAGCAGAGGAGCCTGATGGTTTCTTTATGTGCCTAGATATAGCTTTTGTCCAGGTGAGATCTACCTACCAGAAAGCTACAGGCAATTACTCCCTATCCCTAAAAACAACTATCAGGTCCAATTGTCACCCTTTGTCCCTGAGGAAAAAGAAGAAATAAGAGGACTATTCCTCAGACCACAGCTTCTTAATATGCAAACAGTTCCCTCAGACAGCATGATAAAATGCAGCCTACTGGGTACTGAGATTCTGCATTTCTACCAGCCTCCAAGATGATGCTTACCTGGCCACACATCCCTGGGGAATGGAGGGAAAAGGCCAGGAAACAACTGCCCAAAGGCAGTTAGTCCCTACATACTTTTCCCATTTTCTGATGCGAGAATGAAGGCTTCTGCCCTATGCCCACCTTACTCTTGAGAACACCGGGACCAGTGATCTCCTTCACAGCAAATGTGAAGGCCAGCATTATTTGCCCAAGGGCAGTATCAGGGGAGAAGCATATGCTTTCAGCAATTCCCTATTTTATACAACCACAGAAGGCCTGGATTGGCCCCTACCCTAAAACAAAGCCATCATTCCTTAAAGAAAAAACGTCCCTCTCTCCCTCTCTTCCTCTCTCTCTCTCCCTCTCTCCCTCTCTCCCTCTCTCTTGCACACACCACCACAGAGATTTCTGACATTTTTCTGCTTTCCAGCTCTAACTCCTCTGGGTTGATCTTGCAGGACAAGCCAGCCGACACCCTAATTCAGCACCTTGGTCAGTGCTCCTCTGACTTTAAAAGCTCCCACCAATCCATGTTTTAAAAACAGGCAAATGAATAGCTCCTCACATCCCTCCAGCTATGACTCAGCTCTCTCAGCCCTTTCAGTCGGTCTTTACAAAAGAGTTTTCTATACTTCTTGTTTCCATTTTTTCAACTCTTTATTTCTTAACCTATCTAATCAGGCTCACCTCCACTAATAATGGTCTAGCAAAGATCACCAATGACTACCTGTCACTAAGAATGACATATAATAAATCAGTATAATAGTTAAATTTGAAGACTCTGTAGTCAGATTACTGGCTGTGGAAGGTTAGTAAGAATTTATTAAAGAGTTAATGAAAATAAAATTCTTAGAGAAGAACTAGCACACAGTAAACCCTCAAAAATGTTAGCTATTATGATAACTGCAAAATAAAATACTCTCTCTTGGTCTTCTGAGTAACAGTTTTATTAGTTTCCTGGAGCTGTGGTGAAAAGTACAACAAATTGGGTGGTTTAGAACAACAGAAACTTATTTTCTCAGATACAGAGGCTAGAAGTCTGAAATCAAGCTGTAAACAGGATCTGGCTCCCTCTGAAAGCTCCAAAGAAGAATCCCTCCCTGCCTCTTCTGATTCTGCTGACTCCAAGGTCCCTTAGCTACAGCAGCATAACTCCAGTCTCTGGCTCCTTCTTCTCATGGCCTTCTCCTTGTGTGTGTCTGTGTATCCTCTCCTCTTCCTATGCGGACATCAGTCGTTGAACTTAAGGCCCACTCCAATCTAGTTTAATTATATCTGCAAATGTACTATATTCAAATAAATTCACATTCAGAGGTTCTAAGTGAACAAGAATGGGGGGGAGGAGGGGTGGCACTATTCAATCCACTACAGCATTCTGATTTTCTTCTCATTTCTCTGGTTGTATCTTTTCTATCTCTTTTGCAGACTCAGTTCTACTAGCAGATATTAAAGCTCCCCAAGCATAGATCTTATACTGTCTGTTCATCTCATTCTGAATGCTTTCCTTAGACTGTTTCATCTGCATCTATGACTTCAATTACCACTTTTACACTACTGACTTATTTATTTGTATTCCAAGTCCAAATCTCTTTACTGCCCATCAGAAACATATAATGAACCAGACATATAGCACAGCCTGTTTGAAGTCCTATAGGCATGTCCCATTCAACATGTCCCAAACCAAATTTATCAACACCCCTCACTTTAATTCTGTGCTTCTGCCAGGATTCCCTATGGCAGTGAAAGACATCAAAAACCACTTTTTGTGGAAGCCAGAAGCTCACATCAATGTACATTCCTCTTTACCAAGTCCTATTGCTTTAATTTCTAAGTGCCTCTAGCATCCATCCAGTTCTCCAGCACCACCAGCTGGTCTCCATCTTCCATAGCTTCATTATGGAAGTAGCTTCTTTTCTCTCTAAACACAACCCATTTAAACCCCTCAATCTGTACAGCACATTACAACCAGAGTTATTTTATAAACCACAAATACGACCGCGATACATCCCTCTTCAAAGTTTTCCATGGCTTTATGTTGCATTTTGGAAAATAAAAAGTCTTAAATTTACATATGAGTGTCTACATTGCTCTAACCTCTACTTTTCTCACCAGCTTTAGCTGAAACTGTACATCTTTGCTCTCTCTGACTCAACCACACCCATTTCTTTTATACCCTCATCTTCTTGACATATTGCCTCTCACCACAGGATCATTTCATAGCTATGCTCTCTGTCTTCAATGTCCATCCCTCCTCTCTTGATTTAGTTAATATCTACTCATCCTTTACATCTCAATTCCAGTGCCCCTTCCTCTGGAAAGCCTTCCTTAACATCCCTAGTAGTTTGAACCTCCCCAATAATAAGCTCAGATAGCTCTATGTGCTCCTCATTATAGAACTGTCACAATTGCAATTTTACCTTTGCTTATACAATTCTGTGATTTGCACTTATATCCTTTCTTAGTGGAAAGTCCCATATGGGAAGAAACCATTAATTTATCAGAGGACCTTTCCATTACTATAAATTTAATAAATACAGGTTGAACAAAATGATACAAGATGAAACAAAATTAATGGGTGTGCATTCCCAACAGCAAGGCTATATTGATTACTAGGATGATTACCAAGTCATAAGTGAAATTTAGCAGTAATCAGTGTAATTTAACAGTTGTAAAAAAAAAAAGGACAAAAATCATATGATTTCAGTAGATGCAGAAAATTATTTGATAAAATTAATGCATATTCATAATAAAAATTCTTAACAAATTAGAAATAAAAGATATCTTTTAAAAATTTTAATGAAGATAAATTGTCACAAAAATGTATGAAAAACTTTAAATCAATGATAAAATAAACATTTCCCAGAAACCATGAGATTGGGAATGTAACAAGGATGCCTACTATCACCACGTCTATTCAACTTTAAACAAGAAGTACTAGCCAATGCAATAAAGAAAGAAAAAGAAATAAATGATGTAAACTTTGGAAAAGAAAAAATAAATCATCCTTACTTATATATGATATGATTGTATATTGAGTAAATCTAAAAGAATCTATAAAATAGTAAAATAAGTAAGAGACTTTAGCAAAGTTGCTCCTAAAAGTCAATATACAAATATCTATCACCTTTCTATGAATAAACAAATAACAATTAGAAAACAACAATTAGAAAATAACATTTAGAAATGATCTCATTTACAATAGCATAAATAATTTAAAACATTAAAAAACTAAAAACAAAACCATTCATATGCAAAATCCCTGTGTAGAAACCTACATAACATTTTTAAGAGAAAATTAAGATAACTCAAATAAATGGAGTGATATAATTTGTTCATGGAGTATACGTCTTACTCTTAATTACCAATTTAACTACAGATTCAATTCAATCTCCATCAAAATCCTTGTAGGAAATTCAAAGGCCTAAGATTAGCCGTGACACTATACAAAAAGGTAAAAAAGAAAAAAGTAGGTGGGTTTATGCTACCAAATATTAAAATTTATTATAAACCTATAGTAATGAAACGTCTTTTTTCACAAAGTTAGACAAGTAGATCAAAGGAACAGAAGACAGCCCAGAAAGAGACCCATATATACCTATTCAAGTGCTTTATAACAAAGTTAACACTATTTTTAAAAAATAAATGGAGATGATTCCTTTATATAAATGGAGAGTATTTATTGGCTTTAACTCCTACCTCTCTATGCACAGAAATCTATTCCAGATGGATTGTACATCTAAATGTAAAAGCATTTAGTAGAAAAGATCGGAGAGTGTCTTTGCAACTTTGATATAAATCATTACAAAACATACAAATAGTTTACAAATAACTTTCAAAGAGTATCTGTGAAAATCCATATATATCCTGCCCTAGCCCCAAAAAGCTCACAGAGTATAGCCAGACTGCCAATCCTCCCACTTTTTCCTGGTTGGGCATCATTACACCTTGAGCCAGTCAAAAATAACCATCCAAATCCTTCATTTACTTAATATCTTCACATCTAATTCCACTTCTTAAACTTTCCTTATAGAGAAAATGAATGGGAATTTGATGTCTGAAAGAAATATCAAAACCTGCAGGTAATATTTTTATCTCTATGTGGTAGGGAAAAAATCTTGCCAAATAAATTCACGGTGTGACTGTAACCTACCAATAACTTTTGTGCAAAAATTGTGTTCATATACTGAAAAGCGTTTTATCACCTCACATTATCTCTTGCCACATTGTTTGGAAATAGGATCTCATAATAATTGACAAGATCAACTGTATTTTGACCGCATTAATATTTCATAGTCATTCCTTCGCTTTCTAAACTTACACACTGGTAGTCGGGGAGTAATTAATACTAACTTTCTATCCAGCAATTCCCAGA
>PVKH010015746.1:0-15962 GCA_004027955.1 Chaetophractus vellerosus
CCCCCCCCCAATGGCAGTCCCCAAGACTTAGAATCCATCCAAATGAGACACTGAACCCTGGCCCCACGTGAACCACTTTCCTCCATGATAGAGTCTGTATTCAAGGTTTTAAATTTTAGCCAGCCCAACATAACTATCAACTGCTGGCTGTGTTTGAACCCCCAACCCCCATATTATGTAGTGTAATGGTTTCAGAGTTTTATTTAATTATGAATTCCAAAAATATAAATTGGATTATTCTTGTAAACTAATCTGTTCATCTGGGCGTGATTAAGTTATGATAAGGGCATTAACTGGGCCACATCAGGAGGGTGTTGGGCCCCACCCCTCAGTGGGTGTGGTCTCAAATATAAAGGCTAGGTAGCAGATCTGAGTTGCAGAGATTTAGAGAAGCAGATCTGAGCAGCAGTTCTGATGTTGGAGTGAGCCAATCACCAGATAGTCTACAGCTAGCCTTGTGGAGAGACGCAATGTATAGAGACCCTCATAGTCTACAGCTGAACTTGTAGAGGAAACAGAAGCTAAGCCCAGAGAGAAACACAGCCCTGGGAACAGAGGAACCCAGAAGCCAGAACCCTGGAGATGTCAGCAGCCATCTTGCTCCAACACATGGACTTTGGTATGGGAAGAACTGTATGCTTTGTGGCCTGGTAACTGTAAGCTTCTACCCCAAATAAATACACTTTATAAAGACCAACCAATTTTGGTATATTTCAAAAGGCACACCTGTGGCTGACCAAAACATGTAAGGTTAGGGATAAATGACTCCACTACAAACCCAAGGGATCCATTGTATATTCAACTAATTCCTGAGGACCAGAGCACCAAAAGGTGCACTTGGGGATGGCAGCCCATACTAACGTTAGGGGACATGCAAGAGAGTGGAAACTGTTTTGCCACAAATTCAACAGAAAAAAAACAAAGTTACTCTGTATACCTTGGACTGCTCATCTATAGCTTATGCTAATGAAACCTCAGAGGGCATGTGTTGGGTCACCCCAAATGGAACCTGGTTTGTGTGCAATTGCAGCGTCACTCCATGCTTATCCCCTGTTACCTTGAGTGACAATTCCAATCCTGTCATCTACTTCCTAGTACACATTATACCCCAAGTGTACTATTACTTGGGGCCAGGAGGAAAAGAACATTTTGATACTTTAATTAGAAATAAGCAGGTGGTCCCGATACTTGTCCCCATATTAGTAAGTCTAGGCATAGGAGGCTCAGCTGCTGTCAGTGCCGCAGCCCTAATTACTGGTGAAGAGAACATCAAAATATTAAGCAGACAGTTTGATGCCAATTTTTTGTTTTGAAGGTGATTGAACAAAGTTTTATTATGCACAGGCCCAGAGGAGGATTCAGTCTCCAAATTCTGGGCCCCTTGTCAGGATTTTCATAAGTTTATAAAGGAACTCAAAGCAGGCGAATTCTTAAGCAAGTGGGCAGTCAAGGTTAGAGAAGCAAAGGAGCAAGGTTAGCTTATCTTCTTGAAGCACAAGGCTTTTAGGGAGGAAGAACCAATTTAAAATCCCTTGAGCCCTCTATTACCTTTTTAGAAGCATCAGCTGCATCCCTAGCAGAAGTAGTATTGCAGAATAGAAGAGGCCTAGATTTACTGTTCCTTAAACAAGGAGGTCTATGCATGGCATTAGGAAAAACATGTTGCTTTTATGCTAATCACTCTGGTGTTGTTATAAAAAGCCTATCACTAGTAAGAAGAAGACTTAAGAAACACAAAGAAGCTAGGTCTAAAGAAGGTAACTGGTATTAAAAAATGTTTTCATGGTCTCCCTTGGTAACCACAGCCCTAAGCACTGCTATTGGTCCAATTGTACTAATCCTACTAATTCTACTAGCCATACTCATAAACTGCCTGACTAAATATGTCCAAAAAAGAATCCAAGCTATAAAAATTGTAGTTATGTGACCCCATTATAATCCCCTTCCTGATGACAAGGAGTCAGAGGCCTGACTCCCCAGAAGAAGAGGTGGGAATGTTATGAAAAATTACTTAGGTAACCACTGCCCTCCCCCCAGTATAGATCCAGAAACCATCCCAAATAGCATGAGAAAGGTTATGCTTGATCAACAAAACTAGAATAAGAAGAAACTGTTCCTGCCTGCAGCTAACCACAAATATCCACTTCTGTACATCTGGTGCTTGTTTGCTTGGTTGCTAATAGAGCTTGCTTGCCTGGTTGCTAAGCTCAAATTGAGCCAAAACAAAGATGCAAAGAAAAATCCCCTGCATAGTCCTTTGTCTAAAACTTGCTTTTGGTTCCTGTAACTAGGGTATAAAAAGAAACTTAAACCCTGCTTTGGGGCTCTCACCACTGAAAAGGTGACAAGCCTGGCCGCTTGAATAAAGGTTCTAAAAACTCTCTTCACTGGGTGCCAAGTCTTACCTTAACTTGAAGTGTTCAGCACTTCACTCTCTCTTCTGTTTGTTTTTTTTTTCCTTTCAACCTGCCGAACTCCCTTAGTATTTCTTCAAAGGCAGGTTTCTTGTTGACAAACTCTCTTAATTCCTGTTTATCTGTACATATTTTGAACTATCTCTAATATTTGAATGTCAGCTTTGCTGGGTTCAGAATTCTTTTCTGGAAGTTTTTTTCTTTTAGGACCTTAAATATATCACACCACTGCCTTCTTGCTTCCACAGTTTCAGAAGAGATATCAGCACTTAATCTTATTGAGCTTCCCTTGTATGTGATGGATCTCTTTTCTCTTGCTGCTTGCAGTATTCTCTCTTTGTCTTGAGCATTGAACAATTTGATAAGTATATGTTTCAGGGTAGGCCTGTTAGGATTTATACTGTTTAGAATGTGATGTGCTTCCTGGACATGTACATTCATGTCCTTCAAAAGAGTTTAGAAATTTTCAGCTATTATTTCCTCCAACACTCCTTCTGCCCCCTTTCCCTTATCTTCTCCCTCTGGGATGATTTAATGCCTTTAATGTTTGTGCATTTCATGTTGTCATTCTACTCCCTGTGTCCCAGCTCAATTTTTCTATCTTTTTATCTATCTATTCTGCTATCTGCCTGATTTCAGATGTACTATCTTCTACATCACTAATTCTTTCCTCTGCCTGTTCAAATCTGCTGTTACATGCTTCCAGCATATTTTTATTTCTTGCATTGTGCCATTCATCACCATTAGATTTGTCATCTTTATATATATGTTTACAATTTATTTACTGTGTTCCGCCAGTGTCTACTTAATATCCTTTATCTCTTCCTTCACTTCATTAAGTTGATTTATATTTGTTTGGACATCTTGATTAGTTTTTCCATGTTCTGCATCTCCTCCTCTTTTCTAGTTTGTTTATTAGACTGGGCTGTGCCTTCCTGTTTCTTAGTATGGCTCATTCTTTTTTGTTGGTGTCTAGGCATTTCTTTATCTTGATGTGCTTATTCATGATTAGCTTCTCTTTCTACTCTATGGTTTTATTTTGGTGTGTGTGTGTGTGTGTGTGTGTGTGTGTGTGTTAAGGCTCCTTGTTGACACTTGGTTCCACTTATTATATATCCTTCTAGTGGTCTGTGTTTCCTTGAAAAAATATTAAGACCATAGAAAAGGAAAGAGAGAAGAGAAAAAGAATAATACTAATAATAAAAAGATAGAAAAGAAACCTTAAATGAGCCAGGAAAATAACTATTAAGAGTGAAAAATCATTTTTAAAATACAAAGGAATAAGAATAAAAAAGGTGGAATAAATAATTAAACAGGAAAATATTAATAAAATAAAAGACCAGAAAGAAAGGAAGAGAAGAAGAAAGAAAAAACAATGAAGACTAAGCACCGGAATGAAAGAAAAGCAGTGGAGGAGAGAAAAATGAAAGAAAGAAAAAAAGAAAGAAGCTAAGGAGAAAAAAATAAATAAAAGAAAAAGGGAAACAAAGGGAATAAATTAAAAAAAAAAAACCTAGGAAAAACAGGCTTCCCTCATAGGCTCCTAGCCCCCATCTCAGGCTGCTGGCATATCATCAATCACCCTGCAGCCTGCCTCCACAGGTAAAGTGCCCAGTTTTAGCAAATAAAATAAATAATAAAAAAATAACAGGGACTGGCTGTGGCCCAACTGGTAGGATGCCGGTTTACCAAATAGAAGGTCCTGGGTTAGGTTCCCAGGGTCTCCTCGAGTGGGCAGACTGCCTTGAGAAGGCAAGCCACTGTGAGCAGGCAGGCTGCCATGGGGTGAGCTGACTCGGTGGGTCACCACAGCGGGGGGAGACAAGCAGACACAGAGGAATGCAAAGATGAACACAACAAGAACAAGCAGAAAGGGGGGGATATGTAATAAATAAAAAATAAATCTTTGAAAAGAAAAAAATAATAGATGAAAAACCTAAAAAAAAAAAATCTCAGTCTATGACTTCCCTGTCATAAGGTGACAGCTGGGTGCCTGACAATCCAGTAGATCACATTCTGGATCCCTTCTCTTAGGAGGTACCAGGAATCTAACCAGGGACATAGTATATGTGAGGCAGGCATTCCTACACAGAGCTACACCCACTTCACAGGCTAGTTAGGCTTCAGAAAGATTATATGGCTTTTCCTGCTCCCTGTCCCTCAGGCAACTTGGGCTACTAACAGTTTGTGGGCTATCTCTCCTGGCCTCCTTCTCTCCCTGGCTGGTTGTGTGCCTGTCTCCTCTTACCCCTAGCTGACCTAGTTCTCTCTTCCAAGGCAGTTGGGCATGACAGCCTGATCCAATCACTCCTTGCCTTTTACTAGGGCTATTTCAGTGCTGGCTTGGGTCTTTTTTTGAGATTCAAAAGGGGCTCAGCTGCCCAAAATCACTGGAGAACCCACTCCCCACCCTCTGCCAGACCCTTCTTCCTCCCAGGGAGGAGAATGAACTTTCCCCACTCAATTGGCTTCAGTGAGCCAGGAGTTTTACCAAGGCTATTCATCTTGAGGGTTGGGGTATATATGACATCCCCCACCACAAGGGTGAATAACTCATGGTTTTCCTTTGGCTTCTTTATCTCTCCATCCTTTTCCTGGTCTGCAGACCCCCAAAACATCTCCCTCAGATAGATTTTTGCCCTTCCTCCATTGTTTTTATGAGAGAGTTGAGCCCTGCCTATATACTTTGATGCCATCTTCCTGGAAGTCCACCTCTCCTATCTTTTCAAGATGACATGTTTCATCCACCAATTCACTAATTCTGTATTCCATCCATTCAAATCTGCTAAATATTTTTTGCTTTAAATTGTTTTATTTATTTTTTGAATGCATATTTTTTTTCTGTTTCATTATATTTATTTTTTAAAAGATACTTAATTACATAAATGTTACACAAAAAATATAGGAATTCCCATATACCCCAATCCCCACACTTCCCACACCCTCCCACATAAACATCCTTCATTAGTGTGGCACATTCATTGCAATTGATAAATGCATCCTGGGGCTTTACCACTGAGCATGGACCATAGTTCACATTGTAGTCTACACTCTCTCCCACACAGTTCTGCATATTATGTGATGATGTAAAATGGCCTATATCTGTAATTTATTTTTAATCTCATCCATTGTGTCTTTCATTCCCACAAGTTCTATTCCTTTTCTTTGCAGGCTTTCAAAATGTTCTTTATGTTCATTTAGTGTCTTTTTAATATCCTTTATCTCTTTAGTCATATTTTCCTGCAACTCCTTGAATTGACTTAGGAGATTTGTGTAATTATCATTTATTAGTTTTCATAAATCCTGTATCTTATTGGATTTGGGGTTTGTTCTTTTGGCTGGGCCAAATCTTCCTGTTTCTTAGATGGCCTGTAATTTTTTGCTGATGTCTAGGTATCTGAATATGTTGGTGAATTTACTTTGATATTCAATTTCTCTCTCTTGCCTACTATTTTTTTTTTCATGACTCTTCTTTTATTTTGGTTCAACCTATTCTAAATCTTTCAAATTGCCCAGCTTAAGTTATCAAAATCTGACCAGGGACTCACTGATGGAGTGCAGATTGGCTCCAAGGCATTGGGACAGTAGACACATAATGGTGGTTTTTCTCCTTGCAGTTTCCCAGCCAGCCAGCAGATGGTGCTCATCAGTGAATCTTTCCATGGAGGTGTCTCTTTCAATCTCCACTTGCCTCTGATTCTGGTGTAGTCAGGGCTGAGATTCAGAGCAGGCTCTGCTTGCCAAATTCACTGAAGAGAAACCATTTTCAGCTCTCCTCTGCATCCCCCCTCTTCCTAAGGAGGAAGATGTCTGTTCTCCTCTCAGTTGGCTGCAGTGAGCCATGGGTTCTATCCAGGCTGTTACATCTCTGAGGTTGGGGGGTGGATGTCATTCCTGGATGCAGGGGTGGTAACTAAGGTTTTTGTTTCAGCTTATTTGTGAATCTGTTCTTTGCCCTCCTGGAGTATGCACAGCACTCTCCTGGTCTGCAGATGCCCAAAGCAGTTCCCTCAGATATATTTTTGCCCTTTCTGTATTGTTTTTGTCAGAGAATTGAACCCTGCCTACCTACTCTGATGCCACATTCTCAGAAATCCTCTTCTTTTTAAACATAAGCACTTAGAGCTTTAAATTTCCCTCTCAGCACTGCCTTTGCTGCACCCCATAAGATTTGGTATGTTTTATTTTCAGTTTTCATTCACCTCAAGATATTTCCTAATTTCCCTTCTGATTTCCCCTTTAACCCACTGGATGTTTAAGAGTATGCTGTTTTATTTCCAAATATTTGTGAATTTACCCTTTCTCCCTACTATTTCTAGTTTCATTCCATTGTGGTTGGATAAAATACATTGTGTGATTTCAATATTTTTAAATTTATTGAGACTTGTTTTGTGACCCAAAATATGCTCTGTCCTGGAGAATGATCCATTTGCACTGGAGAATATGTATTCTGTTTTCATTGCGTGGGGTGTTCTATATGTTTCTGTTAGGTCTAGTCAGTTTAGTATATCATTCAAGTCCTGAACTTCCTTATTCATCTTCTCATTTGATGTTCCATCCATTATTGAGAGTGGTATATTAATGTCTCCTACTGTTAAAATAGAACTGTAAAATTTTTCCTTCAAATCTGTATTTGCTTCATGTTTTGGAGCTCTGATGTTAAGTGTAGATATCATTATTGTTACATTTTCTTGTTGACTTATATCCCTCATAACTGTTTTTGACTTAAAGTCTATTTTACTCTATATTAATATAGCCACCTCAGCTCTCTTTTCTTTACTACTTGCGTAGTGTATTTTCTCAATCCTTTCACTTTCAATCTACTCGTGTCTTTGAATTTAAGGTAAATATCTTATAAAAAGCATAGAGTTGGGGCCAGCTGTATAGCCCAGTGGATAGGGCGCTGGCTTACCACATGGGAGGCCCTGGGTTTGGTCCCCGGGGCCTCTCTGGGTGGGTGGACTGCTTGAGAGGGCAAAAGCCACCGTGGGTGGGACAGAGCCACCGTGGGCAGGGCAAAAGACACCACGGGCAGGGCAAAGCCACCACAAGCAGAGCAGAACTGCCAGCAAGCAGAGTGGAGCTGCCTGCGGGCAGGGCAGAGCCACCTGCAAGCAGGGCAAGCCGCCCGCGAGTGGGCAAGGCCACCACTCACCAGTGAAGCTGACTCGGTGCATCACCACAGTGGGGGGGGAGAGACAAAAAGCAGAAAATAAAAAAATAAATCTTTAAAAAAAAAAGCATAGAGTTGAATAATGTTTTTTTTTCATTCTGCCAGTCTCTGCCTATTGACTGAATAATTTAATCCATTACATTACAGTCAGTACTGATAATGAAGAACTTTCTTCTGCCATTTTCCTATTTGATCTACATAAGTCTTACACCATTTTGTTACTCAATTCTCCTGTTAATGCCCACTTTTGTATTTATTTGATATTTTTACTGTAACATATTGAGTTCCTTCTCACTTCTATCTGGATGTATTTTTCATCTATGTTCCTTGTGGATACCATGGGGTTAAAATTTAACATCATATTTAACATCCTAAATTTATAAAAATCATATTTGATTTGATACTAACTTAACTTCAATAACATGCACATATACTTTTCCTATACCTCTCTGTCCCACCACCATTTCTTGTACTCGCTACCACTTATAGCTTTGTACATTGTATGTACAGAAACCCACATTTATCATTCCTATTATGTATTTGCATTTTAGCAACTGTTGGAAGTAAGCAGTGATGTTATATACCAAACAATACAATACAATAATACTGGCATTTATAATTACTCAAATGATTACCTTTACCAAGAGTCTTTATTTCTTTACGCTGTTTGAACCACTGTCTTGTGCCCTTTCCTTTCAGTCTGAAGAACTCCCTTTAACATTACTTGTCCTTTTCATTTAATTTTTAAAAAGAAACTTTAGATTTCATAAATGTTACTTAAAAAATATAGGGGATTTCCATATGCCCCCATTCCCACCCCCTCCCACAATTACCCACACTAACAACATCCTTCATTAGTGTGGTACATTTATTACAATTGATGAACATGTATTGCCACTAACCATGGATTATAGTTTACATTATACTTTACACTCCGTCCTGTGCAATTTTGTAAGTTATGACAAAATATATAATGGCCTGTATCTGTCATTGCAATGTCATGCCGAACAATTCCCATGTCCCCAAAATGCCCCCATATTACACCTATTTTCCCCTCAAAACCTCCAGTGCCAACTGCCTCCA
Organism: Chaetophractus vellerosus; assembly: GCA_004027955.1. Taxonomy (NCBI): domain Eukaryota; kingdom Metazoa; phylum Chordata; class Mammalia; order Cingulata; family Chlamyphoridae; genus Chaetophractus; species Chaetophractus vellerosus. The sequence continues at coordinate 8,671 of PVKH010015746.1, forward strand.
CATCAATGATAAAACTTCTTCCATTGCTAGAATAACAATAAGTCTATAATAGAATAATAGTAAGTCTACTTTAGTCCATTGTTCATTCCCTTGAGGGTTTTTGGGATGGTGATGCCCACTCACCTCTAATTGAGATAGGACTTCGATCCCATGGGACAGATGGATGGAACTATCTTGCTTGAAGTTGCAGACTCTCTCTGTGATGATGTTGCCCATCATCATCACCTTGTTACTTGTCCTGGGTAAGTCCAATGAACTGGAAAGTAGGTGCTGCAAAACTCTGTTGAGATTCAAGGCCCAACTGGCACATGGACAGACCAAAGGTTTAAGTCTCCTGGACATACACCTATCAAGTCTAGTACTAATTATAGGTTCCAATAGAAGGAGCAGAAGAGCTATATGTAGGGAAACCACAAATGAATCCAACTCTGTCACACTGGGGAGCACAAATTCCAAGGTAAGGCCCACTGGCAAAGCACCAAACTCCTGAGCTGTCTGCCCTACCTATAATATCTGGATATCTCTATAGCCCTCAGGAGTCCCACTATTTGAGGCACTATTTACTGTGGCAGTCAATGAGGTCCTGCTGAGGTGTGCATAAACATAACCTCTGGAATGACCTCCTGACTCACTTTGAAATCTTATATCCATCATTTGTATTTATGATTTCCCCCTTATGAGCAAGGTCTTTTTTCCAGGTGTATTGCTGGTTGGCAGTTGGTAATAATCCCTTGGTGTCAAGAAGGCTCATCCCCAGGAATCATGTCCCATGCCAGGGAGGAAGGTGATGCATTTATATGCTTAGTTTGGCCTAGAAAGAGGCCACATTTGAGCAACAAGGAGGATTTCAGGATGTAACTCTTAGGCAACATATAACACTAGGCTGATATTCATCTTCAAAAGAAAAGTGTCAAAAGTAAAATCATCGAGGACCTGGCACAATGGTCCATCCTCCTTCACTAGGCACCACCCCTGTATTCAGGGGATTCTTGCTGTCCCATTAGAGAATGTAGAACTCCCCGGGGGGGGGGGGATTTGATATTCTTTCAGTTATTGCATGGATCTTCACCCTCTGTGACAATGCCCTATGAACACTTGAACACATTCATATGCATCAGAGACATGCTCCAGATGGACCCCTTCCCATTCATCCTCCCATCACTGACACCCACACCAATGATCCTCCTCTGCCACAGTTCTGACCCTTGTGTGATCCAAAACCTCTTCAAAAATGAAGTCAGGAAAATAAAAAAATAAAAATAAGAAAATGAAATAATAATGATAGTTTTTTAAAATAACAAATAAAATACAAAAAAATTAAAAAGTATTTTAAAATTTAAAAAATTTAGACATTATGTCTTTCATCACTGTACGATCTGTTGTCTTGTATGCACAGTGACATTTTCTTCTGTATATTCCTCCACTTTCCTGGTTTTTTTTTTTCAATTTATCTCCAAAGAAGCTTTAGGTTATGGAAAAGTCAAATGAAAATTATAGAGGATTCCCACACACCCAACATCTTCACCTTTTCTACTCTCCTCTATTATTAATATCGTACATGCAGATAGTATATTTATTACAATTGATGTACAAATATTGAAGCATTGCTACTAACCATGGTCAATGGCTTACATTATGGTTTACATTTTGCACTGTACACTTTTATAGGTTTTGATAAAATTTTAAATGGCCTGTATCTGTTATTGCAAAATCATGTAAAACAATTCCATTGCCTCAAAAGTGCCCCATGTTGCTTCTTTTCTATCCTTCCATCCCCTTCCCCTCGGGACCTATGGTAACAAACAAGAATTAACTCTTTGAAGGACAAGATTCATGGTTACTTGCAACATTGAGGGCTTGATGTACCAGTCTATCCTCCCCTATTATGCACTGCCTATGCTCTTGAGAGACCTCACCCCTCTATTTGAGAACATAGCAGGACTGCCCATGATGTGAACCCAATACCTTCCCACTCATTATGTGGGTCTCCACCCACTGATAATACACACTATGACAAGATGAAAACTTATACATTCCCTAAAAGCCTGCTCCAGGTGTGCCATGTCCTGAATGCCCCCCACATCCAACACCCTAAACCAGTAACCCTCCCCTGCCACATTTGCCGAAAAAACATTCCCAACATTGTAGTTTCAATCACATACCCACAAATCCCCAGAGTTCACCTGCTCCTTCCCCCAATCCTCCCCCCAGTTCCATGGACAGTCCAACCCACTCTCCCCACCAAACCCCTCACAGACCAGCACTGCCCAACCCAATAGCATCACTGCACCACTGTTATGCCCATCCACTGCACAACTACACCCTTCTACTTTATCATAGATTTTGCCCATATGGGAATTGGCTCACAACCCTCTACTCCCTTTGTGTCTCCTGTAAACCTATCTTCCTGACTCTAGCTCTGTGAGTCTGCTCAATTTGCTTAAGTCCTATCAGTGAGGTCATGTAATATTAGTCTGTCAGTGCCTGGCTTACTTCACTCAACATAAAGTCTTCAAGATTCATCCCTGTTATCCTATGTGTTAATACTGCATTCCTTCTTACAGCTGAGTAATATTCCATTGTATGTATATACTACAATTTGCTTACCCATTCATCTGTTGATGCACATTTGAGTTGCTTCCAACTTTTGGCAATAATGAATAATGCTGCTATGAACATTGGTGTACATATATCTGTTTGTATCCCCACTTTCAATTCTTGATATATGCCTAGCTGTGGGATTACTGGATCATATGGCAGTTCTATAGTTATCTTCCTGAGGAACTGCCAAACTGTCCTCCACAATGGCTGCACCATTCCACATTCCCACCAACAATGGATAAGGTTTCCCCTTCCTCCACATCCTGTCCAACACTTGTGGTCCTTTGTTTTTTTGGGTTTTTTTTTGTTTTTTGTTTTTTGTTTTATAGCCACCAGTCTAATGGGCGTAAGATGATATCTCATTGTTGTTTTGATTTGCATTTCCCTCATAGCTAGTGATGTTGAGCATCTTTTCATGTGCTTTTTAGCCATTTGCATTCTTCTTTGGAGAAGTGTCTATTCAAATCACTTGCCCATTTTTTAAATGGGTTGTTTGTCTTTTTATTTTCAAGATGTAGGGCTTCTTTATTTATGCTGGTTATTAGACTCCTATCATTTAGTTGGTTACCAAATATTTTCTCCCATTGTGTAGGGTGCCTTTTTACTTTCTTGACAAACTCCTTTGAAGTGCAAGTGATTTTAATTTTAAGGAGTCCCATTTATCTATTTTTTCCTTTGCTGCTTGTGCTCTGGGTGTAAACTTTATGAAACCATTTCCTACTATAAGATCTTGTAGATTCTTCCCTACATTATTTTCCAGGAGATTTAAGGTCTTGGATCTTATATTTAGATATTTGATTCATATTGAGTTAATTTTTGTATAAGGCATGAGATAGTGTTTCTCTCTCTCTCTTTTTTTTTTTTTTTTTTTTTTGGATTTGGTTATCCGGCTCTCCAACCACCATTTGTTGAAGAAGCCATTCTGTCCCTGTTGAGTAGGCTTGGTGGCCTTGTCAAATATCAGTTGACTGTATATGTGAGGATCTACATCAGAACCCTCAGTTCTGTTCCATTGGTCAGTTCATTTATCCTTCTACCAATACCAGCTTTAGCATTACTTGTAAGCCTGTTCTAGTGGTGCTGAATTCCCCCAGATTTTTTAAATCTGAGAATGTCTTCATCTACCACTTATTTTAGAAAGAAATTCTCACCAGATATAAAATTCTTGGTTAGTAGTTGTTTCCTTCAGTGCTTCAACTCACTATTTTCTTGCCTCCATGGTTTCTGATGAGCAATTGGCATTCAATCCAATTGGGACTCCCTTGTACATAACACATTGCTTTTTTCTTGCAGCGTTCAGAACTCTTTTGGTCCTTTGCATTTGGTAGTATAATCAATATATGATAGGGTATATTTTTCTTCATGTTTGTCCTGATTGGTGTTATATGAGCTTCTTGGATGTGCATATTCACATATTTTGCTAAATTTGGGAAATTCTCTGTCATTATTTATTTGACTATTCCTTCTGCCCTTTTCTGTCTTTCTTCTCCTTCTGGGACTCCCATAATGCATATATTGGTGTCCTTGATGGTGTCCCTTAGCTGTGTTAGGCTATTTTCCCTTTTAATATTTCTTCTTTTCTTTCTGCTTCTCACCCTGACTCATTACAAGTGTCTTATCATCAAGTTCACTGATTCTTTCTTTGGCCAATCTGCTCTTGAAATCCCCCTGGGCATTTTTCATTTCCATTATTGTGGTCTTCAACTACAGTCATTCTGTTTGGTTCCTTTTTCAAATTTCTTTACTTAGACTCTCATATTGTTCATTCATTGTTTTCCTAATTTCCTTTAGTTCTTTCTCTTTACTTTCCTTCATCTCCTTTAGCATTTTTAAGATCAATTTTCTTTGAATGCTTTGTTTAGTATGTCCACATTCTCATCTCCTTCATTGGTGTTTTCTGCATTTTTATTCTCTTCCTTTGGGTGGGCCATCATTTCTGGTTTCTTTCTTTGTCTTGTACTCTTTTGGTGTACACTGTACATTTTAATATTTTAAAATGATAAATCTGGGATTTAATCCCTTGGATGTTTGTTTTTTGTTTTTGTTTTGTTTTGGTTTGGTTTGGTTTGGTTTTTGGTTTTATAAACAGCTGGAGACAAGAGAGAGATTTTCTTGAGCTTTAGCACTCCTATGAGGAAGGTCATCCCAAGGCAAATACAGTGTGGTAGATTTTCCCTCTTCCTGGGCCTCTTTCTTATCCTGGGATTTCCCTTGTAAGTTGTTTTGAGTATCCCTGTTTACAGGACTTTTTGGTTGTTCCCTCTGTTTTCCAGAAAACAAATCTCCCTCTCCTGGGTGTTTGATACCAGCAGGCCTTTATCCCAATGTATCTGCTTTATAGATTTTTTTATACTCCTTTCATTTTATCCTGCTGCTTTTGCCTGGAGAGGAAATTCTTGGAGGAGGGTTACCTGGGAGAGGACTTTCCCAAGTTAGACTTTATAAACCATTATGGTGAAATATTAACCAAAGGAAAACTTGGTGACTTCTTTGCTAGATGTCATTGAAAATAATCTAGATATTGATAGTTTTGGTGCATGTGAGGGATTCTTAGCCTGCTGTACCTGTCACCTCACCTTAGAATAGCACATATTTTTGAAGTTACAAGCAATCACTGAAGAAGAGAATGGCATGATTGATCTGGCCTTTAGAATAACAGATACATATGTTTGGGCTGCCAAATTTGTTTGCCAAAATCTATGGACAGTATGACAGCTCAAGTACCTGACACAGTGGTCAATGTCAAACAATCCATTGATAGGAGCAAGAACTCCTAAACTAAAATAAATATGAATATTTTCATGACATTTTACCTACTATTTCTTTCTCATTCTTTCTTAAAGAGGTACAAGTTTGAATGGATTTATAATTATAACTAACTTTATTATTTTAATTCACCTTGTATAACTACTGAAGTTTTTAGTTCTGAAAGAATGCAATCTGGGGCCGGCTGGATAGCCCAGTGGATAGGGTGCCGGCATACCACATGGGAAGCCCCAGGTTCGGTTCCCAGGGACCTCTCCTAGTGGCAGACCGCCTTGAGAATGGCAAGCCACCATGGGCGGGCCAGAGCCGCAGTGGGCAGGGCAAAAGCTGCCACGGACAGGCAAAAGCCGCTACAGGAAGGGCAGGTCACCCACGAATGGAGCGCAGCCAGCCACCCGTGAATTGAAAGCCGGCCGTGAATGGAAGCAGAAGCCGCCCACAAGCGGGGAAAGCCGCGCCTGCGCAGTGACCAGTCTCGGCGCATCGCCGCAGTAGGGGGAAGGGGAGATATGTAATAAAAAATAAATCTTTAAAAAAAAAAAGAATGCAATCTATTTTGGTTAAATTATAAAAATGTCAACCAAATATTAGAAAATAATTAATATGACAAAACCTAACCTATTTTACCTTATAATTGTTTAGTGGCATTAGCAAATAAATCTTATGTCTGCTTACCTATAAAGTAGATTAAAAAGCTGTTATTATCCCTGTTTAATCTTGGGTGAAGGTGAGGATCTAAAATGAATTGTCTAGGCCATAGAAGTAATCAGAAGATCTGGTACTACAACCTATATATTGTCACTACAAAGTGCTCAGATTGAAACTGAGAAAAATTATGAATATCTTACTCAGAGTAGTAATTAAATTTGAAAGTGTATAGAAAAAAGAATTTAACTTTTAAGTGAATAATTTCAAAGACAATTATTAACCTAACTTCAAAGACATTTATTAAACTTATAAAGAAATATTTCAAAATTTGTTTCATTGAGAAATAAAGTCTGAACATAGGCATTATAACACTATGAAAGATGTTTGATCTCTGTTCTGACAATACTGGAGGAATAAATTAATATTATATGTCTTTATTCTTTCTTATTCTAAGCAGAATGTCTATTTTTGTAATCTTTTTAAAATAGTGCTGAATTGTACATCTCTGTTTGTAGCAGAATGGAAATCTTATGAATTAGTTTTCTCTGTCCTGAGCCAGAAAAAGAAATGAACAGGTTGCTGCATTGCACAGCTCCAAGGGATGTCACCCTTTTAAACAAGGCTGAAGTTGCATAGCAGTATACATCAGTCCTGGATGTGAGGGAATGGTTTTGAGTACCACAAATTACCAATTACAAATGGAAAATATTTGTATCCATATTTTTACTAAAAATAAATTTGTACAAGTTAAAAAACTGGATTTACAACAAAGCTATTAGAGGCAATAAATGAGTTTAGCAAAGTGGCAGGTCAAAAGATTAACATACAAAAATCAGTAGTGTTTCTATACCTTAGTAATGAGCAACAAAAAGACTCAAATATCTATGAATTAATTCAACCAGGAATGTAAAGGATCTGTTTTCAGAAAACTACAAAATACTGCTAAAAGAAATAAAAGAAAACCTAAACAAATGGAAGGACACTCCATGTTCATGGATTGGAAGACTAAACATCATGAAGATGTCAATTCTACCCAAATTGATTTATAGATACAATGCAATAACAATTTTTAAAAATCCAGGGCCCGGCTAGATAGCTCAGTGGATAAAGAGCTCGCTGGGAAACCACATGGGAGGCCCTGGGTTGGGTTCGGTTCCCGGGGACCTCTCCTAGCGGGCAGACCGCCTTGAGAATGGCAAGCCGCCATGGGCGGGCCGGAGCCGCCGTGGGCAGGGCAAAAAGCTGCCACGGACAGGCAAAAGCCGCCACGGGCAGGG
>PVKH010015747.1:0-15996 GCA_004027955.1 Chaetophractus vellerosus
ATCTTCATTCCAAAATTTGAGCATGTATTTGGACTACTTAAAAAAGTTTCAGAAGAATCCTGTTTTCTCATATCCTATGCTTTAAATTTTTTTCAATGTCCCAATTTATTTCTACTTAGTGTCCTGTTTTCAAAATATTGTGGAATTATTGGCTATCCCAAACAGTATTCAAAATGCCTGGTAAAATATTACTTGCTCTAATCATTGGAGTTTTTAAAAAATGTATAGTATTTATAATAAATAAATACATCTAAATTTATTAGTAACCCTTCCTTGTTTTTTCATCTTCACTGGAAACCTACCCTTTAACCAAGGGTAACAGTGACATAATGATTCATCTTTCCCATCCCACACCACCTCCCCTGCTCCCCCAGCACTAAAATTTCAATGATAGTGGAGGTCTGCATTGTGTGTGCTATTAATGTTGCAAGGCGGAGTTCTATTAGGTGATAGGAGTTCATTATAAGGAAAACTATGTGTGTTGGCTTAAGTCTTTTGTGGACCCCAGAAAATTATGTTCTTAAGCTGACCCATTCCTGTGCAGGTAAACCTATTGTGGGCGTGTCTTAATCCTCTTATTGGAGTCCTTTATAAACAGAAGACTAAAAACCTATAGACACAGAGGGAAAAAAAAAAAGCCTCAGAAACAGAAGGAGATGTCCTGGAGACTGGAGGCTGGAATCAGTGGAGCACAGAGGCACAGAAAGAGGCCCCCGAGAAGCGAGGCCCATGGGGCAGCTCATAGCTGAAGAGACAAGGCCCAGAGGAGAGGGGAGAGACCAGCAGACTGGCAGTCAGACGAGCCATGTTCCTGATGGCCCATAGCTGAGCTCATAGAGAAAGTGAGCCTCACTTTCAAAGCAGAGATTGGCTGCCATTTTGCCTTGCCATGGGACAGGAGTCCAGGATCAGTGGAGCAGCCGAACTTTGGTGAGACAGCATCTCTGATGATGCCATAATTTGGACATTTTCACAGCCTCAGAACTGTAAGCGTTTAACCTAATAAATTCCCATTGAAAAAGCCAACCCATTTCTGGTATGTTGCCTTAGCAGCCATTAGCAAACCAAGACACCATGGAAGCGAAGTAGCAGAGAGTTGCTCTGTGCTTCTGAGGTTAAACATATAGCAGCCTCTGGGAAGAGAACAGCAACCCTTTTCTCTAGATTCAGCAAGTCCTATTGATTTTCCAGGATCCGACAGGTCTGAAACACTGAACACCACCAGAAGCTGTTCCTTGCTCTTCTTTTTGAGCATCTCTGATTTATTCCTCCCAGGGAAAAAGAACCAGTTGAGTCAATTTGTTGTAATCTAACACAGATAGCCACTGACGGACAAAGTCTCAAGCCATGTCTCCTCAGAGTTGATTGGATCCCACTGAGGAGAGCTTATAACAGGGAAGTGAGAAAGGGAACTCGGGTTTACTCAGGACTGTCAAAATTTACGCCTGCTCTCTAGGGGAAGTTAGCAATAGCTCTCCATTTTATTCCCAAAATTTGGATGATAAATTACATAGTTACTTGAAAATATAGTCCTCTCTGGCTTGAGAGCTAATTCTCACTACTTTTTAGGTCATATGACACAAGACTCTGCTAATGCAAAGTGAACTGCCTGAAGCTACTTTCTCAGGAAGGAACTCTGCAGACTGGACTGCCAATTATGTAATCCTCAGAAAAAAGAAAAGAGAATCTTGGGAAGAAAACTAACTTTAAATTTAAGTTTTCTACCTAATTAGTTCCATTTTATATGCTGGATACAGTCTTTTTCTAATGCTTTGTGGAAAAGAGAATGTGATTTTCATTCCTAAAGGTAGTGTAAAGCTAGAAAAGAGCTTAAGTGGCTTGCATGTATTGCATTATAACTATCAGAGAAAGTTCCAAAATTAGAGCTTCAGAGATGGTTTGTTCACAATACCCTGTGCGTAAATGGTAGATGGTTATCACTCAGCAATAATTCACATTGCCGCTAAATGTATGGGCAGTAGTATCTTTCCATCTAAGTCATTACCCAAAATTCTCTTAAATAAATGTATTTTATATCCTTAAATACTCTTTTTCCTGGTATTAGTCCTTGATCATTTTAATTGGATACAGTTAATACAGCAAATCATAGATTGTAATGTCTTTTTTCTTTAAAGAACAGATTTTTAATGAAAAAAATAACAAAGAATTGTTTGAAATCTTTAATGCGAGGAAGAGGAAACTGAGTAGTACCATTCTTCAAAATGTAAAATTTTTCCAAAGGGGGCTGTGATGAGCTTTTTGCTTATTTTCAGGTAGGACATCAGAAAGAGAGATGAAATGATAGCTTGAGGCACCCTGTTTAGGACAATTTCCTGTGTCCTTGTTTCCCTTGTATAAGTTTTTGTGGATTGGCTCAGAAACTAACCATCATGTATATAAAACATCATATCAAGGGGAAACTGTGGTCTTTTTTTCCAATAACCAACTTACCAAGGAGCTTTTGAACATACCACTTTTTCATTTGGGTATAAACAGTCGTTCTTAATCAGAATGGCCATCAGAATGGTTTCCTGAAGACATTTGTATAAAGTTTTTCCCCTAGAAATTATTTATTTTACTCATGATTTTTCAAATATCATCACACTTAGTTGCAGGGCTGTGGACATAAGGGTCTCACGAATGTCACTGTGTTACTTTGAGCAGATAAAGTATAGAAATAGCCACTTGTTTGGCTGAAAACCTCCTATATTATGTCTACCCAAGAGATTCACTTCTGTTTACCCAAACATCTTTCATTTCCTCCTCTTGAGCACAAAGAATATATTTCTTAGCTCATTAGCAGGCAAGTGGCCAATGTGATTGGATGTCCTTTGCATCACTTCTTGGCTAAGCATTGAGGAGACAGTATGCCTACTCTCCTTGTTCTTCAGCCTTAGTGGGGTGGAGGCCATGCATTGAGATGGCAGAGCCAGGACAAGCCTGGGTTCTCAAGATTGCTTGGAAGGAGGTGTACCAAAGAAAACGTTGAGTGAAAAAGTACTTGTTTATCATAAGTCCCTGAAATTTCAGGATTAATTTGTTTTCACAGTGTAATCTGATATTTCTTTTTTATTTTATTTTATTTTTTTGCGTATTTTTTAATCTTTCTTGACTAATGGAAGGAATATATAAAGTTTAGTTTTGTAATTTAATTTAATTTGATTTTCTGACTCACTTGTTTTGCCATAATTGAGATTCTTTCAGTCAAGAACTGAGTGAAATGAGTCATTACATAAAAGTACAAAAGACAGGATTTTAGTTTCTCCTACAAAACATTTTTGATTCGAATGAAATGTGGGAAATTATTCAGAACCTGTAAATTATTTTAGCCAGTGAATATAATCTATAAAATTCTCATAAAAATAAAAATATGTAATATTTTATAGTTTGTGGCTTAAGAGATCAATTTATTGCTTTTTATAGTTCTAACTTTTTATTTGTAAAGTAATAGTATTGTGGAACCAGAAAAATAATTGTTAGGTTTCTCTGATATGTAAACTCTTTCAGTATAAGAACTTAGAATATAACAAGTGTTCAGCCTTCAGGTATCATAACCATAATGTGTATTTTCTTGGGACAGCCCCACTTTGTGCTTGTTGTTTCAATGTAATTAAGTGTCATCCCTTTTCATCCAAAAATTGCCCCTAATTAGAGGATACATTGTATCATAATATCAGTGGAGTCAGAGTGGTCAGTGATAGACTGGAAAACAAGTATCTGGTACAACTAAATTTCCTTTCTTAATTCTTCTGGAACACATTACCCCATGGAAATAACTTTATATAGTTATTAAGCACCCAGGCCAGCCCACAAAACATTTTTAAATCCATAACTGAGCTTAACCATAGTGATTAGTAAATTTAAAATAAAAATTCATAGGTTTTTGTGGATTGGCTCAGGAAACTAACCATCATGTATATAAAACATTGTATCAAATAGAAACTGTGGTCTTTTTTTCCAAAAATCAACTTACCAAGAAGCTTTTGAACATACCTACTTTTTCATTTGAGCATTAATAGTGCTGCCTCTTTTTTTCTATTTTTTATTTTTTATTTTAGTTTTTCTCCCCCTCCCCCCCGCACTTGTTTGTACTCGCTGTCTGCTCTCTGTGTCCATTCACTGTGTGCTCTTTCCATGTCTGCTTGTCTTTTCTTCTCATCTTTCTCTTTTAGGAGGCACCGGGAACCGATCCCGTGGCCTCTGGTGTGGGAGAGAGGCACTCAACTGCTTGAGCCACCTCATATCCCTAACAGTGCTTCTTAATGCAGACTTTATTATTAATATATTTTAACTTTTTATTATGGAGAATTTTGAACATACCCAAAAATAGGTAATAGCATATCAACCACTATGTAGCTATCACCCCAGCCCAAACAATCATCAACCAATTGCCAGGCCTGTTTAATCCATACCCCCATCCACTTTTTCCCTCTCATATTATTTTGAAGCAAATCTCAGACATCATATCATTTTATCCAGATATTTCAATATTTATCTCTAAATAATAAGAACTCTTTCTTGAATGTAATTTTATGTGGCTTCTGTAAAATAGAGTATTTTAACACATAATTGTCGAAATAGGTTTGGGCTGAAGTTTAACACGTTGGAATTTAGCCACATTAAATGGATTCTATCTCTTGAAATAACAGTCTCCCATTTCACCTTTATCAGAAGAAATTAACTTTCAAACATTCCAAAAGTAAATTCTAAATTTCCCTTTAGACAATTTAGAAATATTATGAACACACTTAGAACCAGGGACCAAGGAGTGTGAAGATGTGTTCTGCAGCTGTCTCCCTTTGAATTTCTCGGTTCTGACACTTCAGATAACGGTATAACTTAGCTTTCCAGGAACTGAGCAGCCTGATCTTCAAAGAAGAGGTGAATACCTTAGGCTGACAGCAAAGGCAATCCTAATAAATGGAATTTATGGAGCAAATGTTAGGGGAACTAAAAAATGCCTTCTTTTGGTCTCTTATTGAGACTAGAGGCCAACAGCATGTTATAAACAAATTCTATTTGTATCATTCTTATATAATCTTTTAATACACTTAACAGGATTTGTGGGATAAGAAAATGATTCCCTTCTGTTTCATCTTCAGAATATAATCCATAAATATAATTTATGTTTAAACAGAGAAAGTCAAACTAAGTGTTTTCTTTATTTATCTGGTATATAAGTGAAAAAAAAAAGAGGGATTTAATTTCTTTAGTTTGGCTTATATTTTTAGTAAAATTAAGGGAATTTGCATGAGATTGTTTATATTTTGTACCAAGTTCTGGGAATTCAATAAATAAATATGCCACATATACATATATGTGTTTATATATAAATGACATAAAATGATTAAGAAGATAGAACTAATGTTATTTTGTGTGTGGGAGTGAAGTTTCCAGAGATAATAGGGCTTATCTTAAAAACCTACTAGCTTTTTTTTCCCCCCTTTGTATCAATAGATATAGGTGGTATTTAACTTCATTTAAAAATGAGATTTTGATTCCAGTGCAAGAGTAAGCAGCATGTTAAAGGGAACAATCCTGTTTCTGCCATTTAGTAGCCATACAACCAAGGTCAAATGTTGGTTCCCTAATAAAACGATAGTAATACCATTTTTTCCCTATAAACTTGTTGCACAGTTTAAATGGAATACCTCTGTAAACATATAGTTTTAAAAAAATCAGCTCTATTTTTGTTTACATAAAATGCTCCAACTTTGTGTGTACAATTTGTTGAGTTTTGACAAATACATATAGTTGTATAATCAACACTATAAACATGATAAAGAACATTTTCATCACCCACAGAAGTTCCCTTGTGTCCGTTTGTAGTCAGTCCCCTCCAGCCACTCTCAGCTTCTGTCAACCATTGATCTTCATTCCATTATCATAGTTTTTCATTTTCTAGAATTTCATATAAATAGAATCATGCAGTTTACAATTCATATCATTGAGCATATCACTAGTTCATTCCTTTTTACTGCTGAGCAGTTCTCTGTGTTAAATGAATATACCACCAGTTGATTGGGTGTTTTTAGTTTGGGACTATTATTAATAAATCATCTGTAAATATTGAAGTACACGTCTTTGTGCAGAAATATGCCCTTACTTATCAAAGGTAAATACCTAGAAATGGGTGGGATTTCTGCGTCTTCTGGTATGTTCAAGCTTTTTCGGTAACTTCAAAAGTGGCAATCTCTCCAAAATGTATGTACCAATTGCTTCATGTTCTCATCAACAATTGGCATTGTCAGTCATTTAAAAATGTGTACCTCTTCTGGTATGTATGCAGTGGCATCTTATAGTGGCTTTAATTTGTCTTTTCCTAATGACTAATTTAGAGCTTGTTTTTTTATGCTTAATGTTCATTCACATATATTCTTTGTTGACGTGTCTGTTAAAATTTTTGCCCATTTTTATTGTGTTGTTTCCTTCTTATTATTGAATTCTTGGAATTCTTTAAATATATATGATATAAATCCTTTCAGATATATGATTTGCAAATGTTTCCAGTCTATGGATTTCCTCTTATTTCTGTGAAAGTGTCTTTTGAAGAAAAGAAGTTTTTAATATCTATGAGTCAACTTTAACAATTTGTATTTTATTGTTTGTACTTTTTGTGCCCTTGTCCAAAAATCATTTGCCTAACCCCAAATCACCAAGATCTTCTCTTATGTTTTAAACTAGAAATTTTATAGTTTTATTATATTTAGCTCTATGAACCATTTCAAGTTAATTTTTTGGATTGTGTGAAGTAGGGTTCAAGTGCATTATTTATATATATATTTGTTCCAGAACTATTTGCTGAAAAGTCTATCCTTTTCCTGTTAAATAACTTGACACCTTTGTCAAAAATCACTATGTTGTATACTCTCTTATTCTGTTAAATTGATCTATGTCTATTGTGATACCAATATCACAATGTTTTGATAATTATAGCTTTATAGTAAGTTTTGAAATCAAGTAGTGTTAAATTTCCAACTTTATCATTTTTCAAAATTGTTAAGACTATTCTAGGTTCTATGCATTGCCATTTAATTGTAGAATCACCTTGCCAAATTCTACGTAAATGCCTGCTGAGCTTTTAATTGAGATTATTTTGAGATCAATATGGGAAGAACTGAAATCTTCAGTGTTATATCTTCTGATCCATGAATGTCATATCTCTCTGCATTTGCTAGCTGCTTTTCAATTCCATGCAACAATGTTTTGAATTTTCAAATGCAAATATAGCATGGATTTTGGTAAATTTAGTATACTCTTACATGCATCAGGTTTGTTAATGGTATTGTAAAAGATATTTTTATTTCAATATTTAGTTGTTATTTTTTTAGAATATAGAAATACAAACTCAATTCTTAGTTACAGTAGTATATTTTGGATTTCCTTCATAGTTGATGATGTAATTGGTAAATAAAGACATTTTCACGTATTGCTATCTAATATGTAATATGGATTTTAATATTGTTGTTGTTATTGCTATTCTTATTTCCTTATTATGCTAGGTAGGATTTCCAGTACAATGTTAAACAAAACTTGTGAGAATGAACATCTTTGTCTAGTTCCTGATCTTAGCGAAAAGCCTTCAGTCTTTCACTATTAAGAATGATGTTAGCCATAGCTTTCTGTGGATGTTTTTATCAGATTGAGGAAATTCCCTTCTATTCTGAATGTATAGATAATTTATATTATGATAGGATGTTGGATTTATCAAGTGCTTTATTTTGAATCTATTGAGGTAAGCATATGATTTTCCTTTTAAAGTTGATCATATGGTATATTATATTGATTATTGAATATTAAATCAACCTTACATTCTGGGAGTCATGCATTATTCTTTTTTGTTGGATTCTCTTTACTAAGTTTTTTTAAAATTTTTGTATCTTTGTTCAGAAGGAATATTGGTCAGATTTATTTGTTTGCTGGATTATTTATTTATTTAATGTATTCCTTTGGGTTTTGTATCAAGTAATGCTGGCCTCATAAAATGAGTTGGGAAGTATTCTTCCCCTTCAATTTTCTGTGTTTGTATAAAATTGTAATTACTATTCCCTTACATGTTTTTAGAATTCACCAATGAAGCTATCTAGGCAGGGAGGTTTGTTTGTGTTTGGGGGGGAGAATATTATTATAAATTAAACATCAATAATGGTTATGAAGCTATTCAGTTATCTATTTCTTATTAAAGGAGCTTTGGTCAATTTTTTGCTCGGTTCAAAGAACCAGATTTTGGTTTCATTGATTTCCTGTATGTTATTTTCTGTTATTTTGTATCCTTGATTTTTGCACTTACCTTTATTATTTTATTTTCCTTCTACTTTGCATTGTAATTGCTTTTATATTCCTGGTTTCTTAAGGTGGTAACTTAGATCATTGAATTTATACCTTTCTTAATGTTATACATTTGGCTTTAAGCACCAGTTTAGCTGTATACCACACATTTTAATATGTTGTATTTTCATTTTCATTCAACTTTAAATTTCTTCTTTTTTATTTAGAGGTGTATTGTGTAATTTCCACATATTTGAGGATTTTCCAAATATTATTTTATCATTGATTTCTAAATTAATTCCATTGTTGTCAGAGAACTTTGTATGATTTCAAATTTTAAAATTTATTGAGATTTGTTTTAAAGTCCTGCATATGGTCTACCTTGATAAATGTTCTGTGTGCAGCTTAAATAATATGTATTCTGCTGTTGTTGAGTAAATTGTTCCATAAATGCAAGTTAAATCAAATTGGGCTCCGTGCTGTTCAGGTGGTTGATACTTTTACTGACTTTCTGCCTATATTTTCTATCAAATACTTTGAAATGTGTTCAAAGTTCCAGTTATAATTTTGGATCTGTTTATTTCTGTTTTCATTTCTATCCATTTTTCTTCATACTTCTGAAAGATTGGATATTAGTACATACACATTTAGAATTTTAAATGTCTATATCCACTTGGTGCATCAATCTCTTTAACATTATAAAATGTCACTGTTTTTTCATTCCTTGCTATTCTTGATATGTTACCAACCACTCAAGTTTTTTTAAAATTTTGTTTGTTTGACTCAAGAATCTACACTCCTAACCACCAATCTATAGTCCCTTTATTTTAGCCACTCATGAAAAAAATAATTTAGAAATCTGATTGGCTAAAAATACTTGGCACACATTGTTTGGTTACACAATATGATTGAAACTTTTCTTCAACATATCACTTTCCATTAGAATTATTATAGTGATAAATATGTTCAGTACTTTTTCAATCACAGACCCTCCAATATCAAATTGTGAAATCAATGGTAGTCTCAGAAAGAAGCTGTTTACAATTTTTAGGCCCCAATCTTGAAAAGAGCAATCCCTTAACTCTCCCCTTACTCCCAGTCACTAAGTTCTGGATCCTTGACTCTGCTTGGATACTCTTTTTAAAGCTTTTCTCCTTTCCAAAAGGCTGTGCCCAATATTTTCTCAAGTCTTGATGCTACTGTCTTTAGTGGGGGTGTCAGTAACTGTGAAAATAGCAGTGGTCATTCCTTTGCTCCAATCCCCCTGGGAGCAACATTTTACACTGTGTCGATTTGTTAGTGCTGAGAGAGCAATGTGTGAGAGAGCTATGGCAAAAGCTGAGGCTACTACCATCTTTACATCGAATGGGGAAGAGATATTTTTCATCATGATTCAAAACAAGTCTCTTAGAATGGAGTTTAAGAAGAATTTCTTTTTCTGCTTATCCCTTCGCTAATGTTTAATATTGTACCTCCACAACCAGAGACCTTTGACATGGATGTCTTTGGGAATATTCCACCCTAAAGAAACTTCGGGAATACGATGATGACTGGGATTAGCTATTTTTCTTCCTTCTTTCCACTTTCTTTCCTCTCTTCCTTCCCGAGGTGTTTGTGTGTATGTGTGTGTGTACGCATTCAGATAATCTCTTAACCAACTGTTTTCATCTCAGCCTCCCACATGCATCTTGAATTCATCTACCTCTCCCATCTCTACTATCTCTAACTTCCATCATTCATAGTCTTATCTATGACCTTCTCATGGTTTGCCTACTTCTGAGCTTGTCACTACTAATCCATTTTCCACATAATATCCAGAGATATTTTAGAAACATAAATCTGATCATGGTATTACCTCTTGCTTGAAGACATTTGGTGGTTACAGAAATCTTAATACGACCAATCTTAACAATTCAGCATATGCAAATATATCCAGCCACATTGATTTACTAGACTGTAGCTTTCAGTCTTTTTTTTTTACTGTAATCACAGTAAGAAATACTTTTTTGCATTGTCATCCATTTCCCGTGCATATGTAAACACATATACATGTGCCTGAAACAAAAGATTCACAAAAAATACTTAACTTTTCCATACACACATACACTCACACATACATCTGACATGTATGTAAGTGCAAATGTGTGATTATGATTATTTAATACCTATTTCTCTTTACTACATGGGACCAGGGATTGTTTTTGTTCTATTTGTTTATTGTCTTATCACCAGTATCTAGAATAATGCCTATCAGAGAGTAAGATATATTTGTTGAGTGAATGCATATTAACTTCTGCACTTTATCAAGAAACTATTATATCCAAAATAGTACTTAGTGATATTTCAGTTTGTAAATTCCAATATTTGGAGAAAATAGTTGTTAAATATAAATTATCAAGGAAAACCGTACAATTAAATTCCTTTCTCTAATATCTGTATGACTCAAAAATATTTGCTTTAGAATTTAAAGTTTGGGTGAAGGTCTTTGTCAAAATGTATCTTAATAAACTCATTGTTAATTGCCCTTGAAATTTGAAGGCCAAATTTCTTTTGTTTTCTCTTGCATTTTTAAGGAACTGCATTTGAAGTTACATTTAACATATAAAGAATCGTTTTCCCAGTTTAAAAAATCATTGTATTAGTCAGCCAAAAGAGGGCTGATGCAAAATACCAGAAATCTGTTGGATTTTATAAAATGTATTTATTTGAGGTAGAAGCTTACAGTTACCAGGCCATAAAGCATAAGTTATTTCCCTCACCAAAGTCTATTGCCATGTGTTGGAGCAAGATGGCTGCCAACATCTGCAAGAGTTCAGGCTTCCTGGTTTCCTCTCTTCCCGGGGCTCTTTTCTCTCCAGGCTCAGCTGCTCTGCTCTCTCCACAAAGCCAGCTGTAGACTATCAGGTGAATGGCCCATCTCTCTTCTGGGGACCTCTTCTGTGTCTAATGGAGCTTTCTCTCCTTCCTCACGTATCTGCATCTCTATGTGTTTACTTCCCAGGCTCCAAGATCAAAACTCTCACCTCCTTCTCTGCAGTGTGGTTTCTCTGTGAGTCCCCATGTACCAAGGGGTGGGGATTCAACATCCTACTGATGTGGCCCTATCAAAGCCTTAATAATTATTTCATAATCAAGTAAAAGTGGAACCTCTGAATCCAATATAATCTAATATTGCCCAGAGGAACAGACCAGTTTACAAACATAATCCAATATCCATTTTTGGAAGTCATAAACAATATCAAACTGACACAATCATCATGTTTTAAATAAGAACTGTAAATTAAAGTAATGTCTGTAAAAGAATGCTATGAAAAAGTTTTTCATCCAGTAGTTTGCAATTAAATAGTTTTCTCTAGGGAAAGTAAAGCAATGAATATATTTCCCATACCTATTTATAGATGTCACTTTAACTATAAGTAATTCACAATTGTGATCATTTTCCTTTAAATTCAGTAATAGTTATTTTAGAGACATATTTGACTTTCTAATGTGTACTATACAATATAGGGGAACAAGTTACGTGTTTTTAATAGCTATGTGTTGTTTTGTTTAAAGTAGAACATTTTATTCCTCTTGTTCAGATTTCTTTTGCCTTTAGGCATATATATATATATATTTTTTTTACTAGACAAGATTTATCCTTGCAGAATCCATTAAGCAGTACCTTAAGTATTGTAAAGTTTGAGTACCTAAAACGTTAGCTGTTCAGAGAGGATGTTTGCAAATCCTATGAAATGGGAATCTGAGATGGACAGGTAGGATTCATCAAGTTTAGGGCATACTGTAGTCTGCTTTAAGGCAGACCTCTCATGATGGTTGATAAAACCATCTAGTACATAATTGGTGTGGGATTGCATACATAAACTTCCTTTCTGGTATATCCCAGCCCCCTATTGAGCCTTTTAACTTCCACCATTGGGTATAATTCATATCAATATAAAGCATTAAGAATAAAATGATTTCTTGTATTATTTAATGGTCCTTATACAATCCAGCTTTAGATTGTGATTTAAATGGAGGCAGAGTTGTCCTGCCTGCAGCAGCAGGCTCTCTCCATTCCCCAGGATAGCAGTAGTCGATCATCATCTCCCCACTAGGTGTCCTGGGTGAATCCATTGAGTTGTAGAGTAGGAGTTGCAGGTCCACAGAGCCTCTGGACCCAGTTGGCACATGGACAGCCCATAGGCTCCGGTCTCTGGAAGTACACCTAAAACTCTGGCATCAAATATAGGTTTGAATAGAAGAGACCAATGGACCATGAGCAGTGAAGACATATTTTAGTCAGTCTCTGTTACTCTCAGGAGCAAGGGTTCCAAATTAGGGCCCACTGGTAAGGCAAGAAACTCTGGGGCTATCTGCCCTGATATAGGACCTGGATATCTCCAAAGCCCTCAGAAGGCCCTCTATTTGGGGTGATATCCATATTGGAAGCCTAGGAGGTCCTACTGGGGTGTGCATAAGTGTTACCTCTGGGTTGAGCTCCTGACTCACTTTGAAGTCTCTTAGCCCTATGAACTCATTTATCTTTACCATTTTCCCCTTTTATTCGGAGTCTTTTTCCAGTCGTACTGCCTGTTGGCATTTGTTAGTAATTCCCTCATTGCCAGGGAGGCTCATCCCCAGGAGTCATGTCCCATGCTGGGAGGAAAGTAATGCATTCATGTGCTGAGTTTGGCTTAGAGAGAGGCCACATTTGAGCAACAAGGAGGTTCTTAAGAGGCAACTCTTAGGTACCACTTAACACTAGGCTATTTCAATTTCAACAGCAATGACTCATAAGGCTAGTCATCAATAAAAGGGTCCCATCAATGGATCATAAGCACCCCCTCACTTGGTGGTGGAGGGAACATCATCATCCCAGACTCCTTGGGATTGGGGGAAGAACTGTGGACTAGAATGGACTTGTTGGCGTCCTGTTATAGACTTGTGATTTGCTCAATGGAAGAAATTACAAAGTTATGTGGAGCCAGGGGCCACTGGACGCTTTGGGAGCAGGGAGAGGGATGGGCAATTGTAATACGGGGGCTTTTTTTGGGACTTGGGAATTGTGCTGGGTGATGTTGCAATGGAGGATATAGGCCATTTTATATCATCATGTATCATGCAGAACTGTATGGGAGAGAGGATGGTCTACAGTCTGAACTGTGATCCATGCTGGATGGCAAAGTCCCAAAATGTGTATATCTATCACAGGCATTGTGCCACACTGATGAAGGATATATATGTGGTAGGTTGTGGGAGGTGTGGGAGGTGGGGTATATGGGTACTCCTAAAATATCTGCGTAACATTTATGTAATCAATGTAGCCTAAAATATATATATATATATATATACACACACATATATATATAAATAAATAAATTTAAAAATTAAAAAAAAGAATCTTACAGTGATGAAAGGCAAAATGTAAAATAAATAAATAAATAAATAAATAAATAAATAAATAAATAAACAAATAAATAAAATAAATGGAGGCAGAAGTATGTTACTGTGACTTAAGTGGCTTCAGAGATGCCAATATATACCAGATGTGGAGATAGATTTACTATATTTCCTAAAGTTAACCCCT
The DNA here is from genome assembly GCA_004027955.1 of Chaetophractus vellerosus. Classification (NCBI taxonomy): domain Eukaryota; kingdom Metazoa; phylum Chordata; class Mammalia; order Cingulata; family Chlamyphoridae; genus Chaetophractus; species Chaetophractus vellerosus. Next base: position 13,838 of record PVKH010015747.1, read on the forward strand.
ATTTGTTTTTATTTATATCTACTGTATTATTGTCTCTCTCAAAACCATTTAAAATAAAAATAGGGTTATTTCTCAGTGCTTTTTATAATGAAAGAAAAATTGTGAAGGAAAGCAAATTAAAAGCGAATGTAATCAAAATTATTAGATAGAAGTTATTAATTTGAATTGACCAAGTTTTTAATGAGGAAACTTACTTAAAATAATTATGAAAATTTGAAAGAATTATTTTAAAAAGTAATAAAAATTCTCCCCATAGATTGAGAGACTTATTCTATTTTTTTCTATTTCCTGCTAAGCCTTTAAACTCCTATTTCACAATGATGGTAATTTTTATTTCTCAGCAAGGCATAGTGATAGCAATTTCTTTTTCCTGTCACATTCTTTTTTTTTTTTTTCATGTGACCTTCCCCTGGATTATACCATGTTGTTAGTGCTATGCATGGAACAGCAAATAAGCCTTGGTTACTTTTATAGAGTCATTTAGAGAAAGGACAGAGTATCTGCTAATCTTATGGAAAAATAGTGTTCAAAGTCTCAAGTATTGCTATTGGAAGTCATGTTAGCTTTCAGCTCTGCAGCCTGTGGCTTTAATAAGTGGTATTGGGAAAGATTTGGCAAAAATCACTGTAATGGGCATCTATATTTTTACTATGTCTGCCATTGCACCTTCTTTTCTTGGAAATTCCCCTTTAACCATGTCTACTTTCATAATGGCATTTTTGCATTGTGGATTCTATTAATATATCATTTGTAAGTCTCTTACATAATCTTTGCAATCAAGATCCTTCTCAATTTTGAAATTGATAATGGGAGACAGCTTAATTTTTCTGAGTTCAAACATGTAAAGTTCAAGAGCTATCGAAAGCTGTCCTTTCCTATAGGTAAACTGGAGACAGAAATGCCACTTGCATAAAAGAGTAACATACAGCAGATGAGTAGAAAGGCAATGAAATTAGAAATATTGAAAGTCCAGAAAGAGAAAATGAGTCCCAGACTCCATTGTTCCCAAGGAAGATTCTTTCTTGTTAAGAGGCACATGTGTAACCTGGAAATGAAACACAATCTGAATCCAGAAGTAGAAGACATGGCTTCCTGTTGATAATGGCTCTTTGATCTTTTCAATAATAATTTTGATGGATAACAGATTATGACAGTGATAATATAGTTCTTGAGCCACAATCTACACTGGAAGCTTCTCAATTTTCCAGGTAATTTCCTAAATGTAGAAGAGACAGAAGCCCCCTTGTTTCTGCAGTGTGGCTTTAGGAAATCTTCTTAAAAGTTCAAATTAGAGTCATTTTGTCCCACCCTCCCAGTGATTCTGTAAGTCATTTAACATCCTGTATCAAATCACTTGAGGCTCAACTGGGAAAAGGGGATTCTGTTCCCTGCAAATGAATCCTAGTAACTATAGTTAGTGAAACTTTTATAACACTGCCTGTCACATAGTAAGCACTCAGAACATGTTAGGTGATATTGTTGAATGATATAAATTTATTCATTCAATATGTGTATAGCATTCATTGGTAAATAAATAGACAAAACACTTGACCTCATGGGACTTACATTGTAGCATGAGAAAAAAAAAATAAACAGAAAAAATAAGTACATTATACACCATGTTAAAAGATGACAGGAGCTAAGAAAGAAAAAGAAGGGGAGCAGAGCAAGTAGCATGTGAAAGATTGCTGTACTGAATAGGGTGATTAGGGTATGTGACTGTGGCAGTTTGATATTATTTATGAATTCCAAAAAGAAATATAGATTATGTTTGTAAACTGGTCTGTTCCTCTAGGTATGACACCCTTTGATTGTATGAAATTCAGAGGTTTCACTTATTAAAAAAATATATTGTTTATTTTTTTCTAAAAGATACTTACATTACATAAAATGTTACATAAAAAAAAGTAAGTGGTTCCCATCAGTGGTTTCACTTTTACTTGATTAAAGTAAGATTAGGGGGGGACGGCTGTATAGCCCAGTTGGTAGGGCGCCGGTTTACCACATGGGAGGCCCCAGGTTCGGTCCCCGGGCCTCCTCGAATGGGCGGACCGCCTCGAGAAGGCAAGCCCCCGCTGGCGGGCAAAAAAGCAAGCCCCCGTGGGCAAAGGCAAGCCCCCATGAGCAAGGGTGAGCCCCCACAAGCAGGCGGGTTGCTG